>LT649791.1:0-13663 GCA_900128395.1 Stramenopiles sp. TOSAG23-2
TATTAATTAAAGTATAATGTTTGTAGATTAATAATATTTCAGTGATATAGGGATTGCTTCTTTTGGATTTTTGTTAAAATCGAGTTTTACACAAGAATAGCAACGATTCGGGACTTTTTCATTAAAAAAGGTTGATTTACCTATATGGAAGGCCAATCAGTTGAACGCAGGGAGGGTGCTTAGTATATGAATTTTATATTTAGGTGAATTCCTAATAAGCATACATCCTATCGTTAGTATACCAGACCGACTAATTTACCACCACTTTAACAGCCTCACAGCACTGTGTTTATTTTGCAATTTGCAATTCGCAAAATATTCGGAGAGGTTATTAAGTCTTCTACCACCACTTTGGTGATAGGTACAAATCATAGCTACGCACCTTGATAGGACGGAGGTAATTCTAGACTCTAAATCACAACTCACAAATCTCCACAACCAGCACACTACTTTACTATTTTAATACATGTTGCACATCTACGTAGATTTTTAACACACTCGAAATAAAATTAAACGTTTTATATATATATATATCATATAATCATATACGGAATATAAATAATTCTCTTATTTATAATTATTCATACGGAATATATATATTTTTATAGAAAAATATTTTTTATTTTTTTTTTTTAAAATGTTTTTATATCTCTTTTACCATATACGTTCCAACTAATTTATAGCCTAACTTCTCACGGTAATAATTTCTTACTCCTACACCACTAATATCAGCAATTTTATTATATCCATTCCTTTTAGCAATAATTTCAGCTCTTTTCATCAATTTGCGACCAAATCCAACATGTTGTGAGCTATTTTCACCAACACCTCCACCAATTGCTAAGGCACGATATCAGCAATTTTATTATATCCATTCCTTTTAGCAATAATTTCAGCTCTTTTCATCAATTTGCGACCAAATCCAACATGTTGTGAGCTATTTTCACCAACACCTCCACCAATTGCTAAGGCACGTCCATATACTTGCAGCCAGCGAACTATAGCAGCACCTTTGATTTCCTCGGGCAATTCTTCGCGTTCTTTTTCTCTGTTTGGACCATTATTAAACCGTAATTTCAAAAAACCATAGACGTATTTCCTATCTTTTGTTTCAAAAGATAAAAACCATTCTTCCCCGCGATTTGCATAGTATTTGTGCTCATGATACGTAGCCTCTGATATGTCAGTATAATTGGCATTGATTTCACGCGTTCTTAAACACATTGATTTTACTTTCATGCGATCATGTACAATTTGCTGTGCATTTGTTACATTTACCCCGGCAACAACATAATTTGCTTTGCCTTTCATTGGCGAGGCGGGTACATCTCTTATGATTCTCTCCACACGTTGGTAAGGTTTTACATATGTCATGAAATGTTCAATTACTCCATATAAACTTTCAGGGCCTTGGGATTCAAAATATGGAACAAATTTCTTTTCGTTATACCATTTTTTCAATTCACTAAATTCTAAGACCATTGTTGGGTATAATTTCCATCTATCAAAATCAAAAAAGTAATACGCAACATGGCCATAATTTTGATCTATATATTTCACAACATTATACATTATAACGGCAAGTAAGTTAATAAAGATCGTGATTAATAATAAATGAAAATGATTTTCTTCTAGGAACATATTATTGTAATTATTATTCAGTTTGTAATGATAAAAACAATACATAGCTATTGATATGGGAAGTGGTATTAAAACATTGTTTAACCAACGATAATCACCAACACGTACAATTTCTACACCATTTAAGACATCATCAATCATTTTTTTATCTTTTTCTGGGGAACTTCCTGGTAAATCTGGCATTATATGTGCCAAAACTTTAAATCCAAATTCTTTGCATATCATTGCACGGTCGATTAATTCCGCTCTAGTGCAATCACGTTTAGTCAAGCGATGTACCGCATCATCAGTTGTTTGAACACCCATTTCAATTGCAGTGATTCCCAGATGCCTTGCCCATTTTAAATTTTTATAGGATATCATTTTTGGATGATCCTCCACACAAATTTCAACGGCACGGCATATTGCGGATTCATTTATACGCTGTTCTTCCGCTAAGCTTAATTTTGCCCTCCCTAATGGCTTACCTACAGTGTTCAACGCGTAAAAAATATCTCGAATGAAACTTTCCTGACCTGGAGAAGTAAATACACTCCACGTACCCCCAACGCAACGCACAAACACTTTTCCACATTCATGCCCCATTCCCATCAATGTTGTGATTCGATCATACACTTGTGACGTTGTACTGTAATCGTTTTGTACTGCGCGCCGAACACCTGGCTCGTGGGTCAAGTATGACTTTGGATTGATTTGATTACCCTCATCATCAACTTCATTTGGGCAATATACACATCCAAATGTACATGATTTAATGCCATAATTTCCTTTGATTAACCCATTTACTGTTTCATCAATTGATAAGCCTTTTAAACCATTGACGTTTCCTTCATCAAGAGATACAATATCAAATATATTATTTTTTCGTCTTCTCTTTTTTTTCTTTCCTGCTTGTTCGCCATCATCATTAGAAGATATATTAATATCTTTACCAAATGTTATAAAACTTGGTTGTAGCGATAGTATGTCATATTGCCCATCAAAGGATAAATTTGCTGTTGTTGATGAATTATTATTATTATTATTATTATTTTTGTCTTTTTTTTTTTTTACATTGTTTTTACCACAATAATCTAGATAGGAAAGAAGTGTATACACGCTTTTCCTTTCTACAACTTCTAACTGAAAAATAGTTTCGTCTACTTTGGTAAATTTGACGGACCACATAGGCGCATTATGACCAGGCGGTAAAAATATACTTAAATTGACACCACCAAATGTACTTTTGCTTAGCTTTTTAATAAATAATTGTTCAATTTCAAGATCAGCTTCAATAATTTTTTCTCGAACCAAATCACGATATACATGTATTACTTCACTTTTTCTAGTATTGCTATAGCCTCTTTTGTATATTGCACTAGTAGCACGGCTATAATCTACTAAATTCAAGCGTTGTGACGGTGTTTGTGCATGCCTTTTCACTTTCATTTCCTTCAAATAGTCAATAACTTCTATAACAAATGGTCGTAATTTTGGATTGCCTTTTTTTGGTTGAAATCCTTCCCACCGATTTGGATCATATTTCACTACATCTTCGATATCATCTAATGCCATTTGGATTGTCGTGTTACACCAATAAATCGTTATAATAAAATTTGGATTGCCTTTTTTTGGTTGAAATCCTTCCCACCGATTTGGATCATATTTCACTACATCTTCGATATCATCTAATGCCATTTGGATTGTCGTGTTACACCAATAAATCGTTATAATAAAAATATTTAAAAATAAATAAATAAATCTTATATTGTATATAATCGTACATAGACATATATATATGTGTGTGAGTTAACATTTAATTGTATACAGTTCCCCCGACCCCAACATCGAGAGAGAGATTATACACAGTTATCTCACATCATAATTTCTTAATTTACAGGCGCGGCGGAGAGAGAGAGAGAAGATGGAAGATGGAAGATGGATGGCCATCGCCATCGATAATACCTGGTAGAGCTACCTGGTAGTGTACCTGGTAATAAAATATAATGGAGTTTTCAGCTCCCAGAGAGCCCAGAGAGGCTTAGAAACTGAAAAATGTATTACTGTATATTATTCTAATTATGTACTCGATTCCAATCGTTCTTCCCTGCTACCTGCTATACAACGCTACGAGGCTTCAGCATAATGCAACGTTTGAATATATTAGGTTGGATGAATAATTGACAAACAGACCAGCAATCATTAACGAGAACAGCATCACCAACACACCGTCCCAACCTACGTGAGTGCAAAAGGTGATATTGACGTTTACGATTACTTTCCTTGTTTCTTTAAATTATAGTAGAGACAACAGTGTAATCCCAACAAATATAAGAAAGCCAAAGCAAAGATGAGTCGTTGTGCCACTTGATGTATCTGGTTCATTTGCTTTAGGTGATGGTGATGGTGATGAGCTGCAAAGATTGTATGCACTCCCGTCGAGTGTATCTTTGGCATGCATTACCTGCGTTCCATAGGTGTATGTATAACACTCGCCTTTAGATGCTTTAGCCCAGTTTTCAGCGGTCATGGTCATATTAATGACGCCTGTGCATACAGAACAATTCGAGTTGCAGTTGGTACTTTGTGACCATCTATTAATGCCACCCTCTACAAATGGGCAAGTATTCTGTTTAAAAATAGTGACACCAGGTATAGAAGAGCACAGAAAACCGGGTTCTACATCTGCAGAGGGTAATACAACAATTGAGTGTATTGCTGTCACTGTTGTGCAGCTTGCTTCTGCATATGATGTTGAGTTATATGCTAACTCATTTGCGTTTACTATGGTAAAAGTAGACAAAGCAATTATAAGCATCAACATCTCAAGGTAAATTATAACACAGCAACTGCGTATGTTTATTCACCAAATTATAGAAAAACAACAGGGATCGCAACACGCCAAATAAATAGTCACAGCGTTCACTTGCTTCAAAATAACGCGCACGTGAATGTTCAACACCGCAGCAAATTTTCTAACCGTTCGTTTGTTGTTTTAACTTTCTTTCGCTTTTCTTTCTTTTATTTTGACGTTTCCGTGTTTGCTGGTAAAGTTGTTCCTTATGTAAATATATATTTCTGTTATCATTATTTAAAACAAGGTGTGCCGCGTGTGCATGCCGCACCACCATTCCCGGCATTCTTCAAAAACCTATACGGAGACAATCTTTCAACCATTTAGAAAACCTAGCAGGCGGGTATCACGCGCACATAGGCCGCAGGTGTCTTGACTCTAGGCAATATGCTTACTTGGGGCGGCAGAATAACTTTGCTCGTACAATGATATCACCCTGCTAAAAAATCCTTCACAAAATTAGAAAACCTAGCAGGCGGGTAGCACCGCACGCGCACATAGGCCGCGGGTGTCTTGACTCTAGGAAACATGTTACTTGGGCGGCGGAATAATCTTATCGAAGGCGGATTCTTTTTCACCGATTCGGGTTGTTGTTTGCAATAGACTATTTTTATGTTGTATATACAAAGTCTTTTTTTACGAATAGAAAAATTCTCGATACTGTGTGAGTGCTAATGAACCTGTTGCGGATATTTTTAAGCCGTCCAATATGATAGGCAAACCGGTGTTGTGAATGCTACAGCACGTTTTTGTACTTATTTTACTGTTTTAGGAGTTTTGTCCGTAAGCGTAATAGGATGCTAATATAGTGAGAGCCCGAAATTTGGAGGTAGGGGACACAGCACAGAAACATTAAGGTTTTGTGAATATCGACGAGGGCGCACAGTTTGTAGGCTGTACTGTACTGTCCTGTAGTCTAAGTGTAAAATCGTTATTTTTTTATAAGAAGCATCTTCATCATTTTCAAACTGAAAAATATATAAAGAAATAGAAAAAAAAGGTGATATGTATAGATGAACAAAACTGATTGATTTCATTTAATTTGATTTTTGCACATAGTTATATATTTGTAAATTACAAGTAAAGAACACTTATATATATATTTGCACGTGGCCGTCTCTCTCTCTCTGTGTGTGTGTGTGTGTGTGTGTGTGTGCCTTGACATTTATATCTAACATATATATATATATATATATATATACCTTTGTAACATTATGAATAATGGTAATAATCCAGTAGCGCCGTCTACAACAAATTTAGTAGAACCACCGTCAACCATAAAAACAAGTAATAATATGGAACAGAACCGTGATGATAGTAACGAGGATGCGTTATCCACACCGTCTACAACAAATTTAGTAGAACCACCGTCAACCATAAAAACAAGTAATAATATGGAACAGAACCGTGATGATAGTAACGAGGATGCGTTATCCACATTGGTAGATATTATGAAAGATTTGGATACCCACTACAAAGCTGATGATGATATTGAAGTGTTAAAAGAAATTGGAAATGTCAGTGGAAAAATAGAAGCAGTTATTAAGGAAAAGGAAATAGGACCACGGGAAATGATAAAACAATTAACGGACGAAGTACATAATGCAACCAACCGGGCTTTGCGACCCGAACCATCTCAACGCTTTCTCGAAAGACGTGCGTCACTGGAAAAAGATATCGAAGATGTAGCATTGCGTATACAAAAACATGCACAAGAGGAACGAGCGACTTTAACGTCTATCGAAGCACTTGAAGCGAAATTAACAGAAGTGAAGCGTCGTCAAGCAAAACTTCAAAATCAAGGTGCTGTAGATGCACCACGTGTGAAATATGCACTTAGTTTGTATGGAAATATTTCCAATATCGTCTGGGATTATACTTCTGATAACGTGAAAGGTATTATAACATCACCATATGGCGGCCCTGTAACAAATTTTAATATTGATCCAAGTTCTTGTACATCATTTGAAATTACAAATAGGTTATGGGGATTAAGCAATTGTTAATTTTATACGAAAATATATACATCATTTGAAATTACAAATAGGTTATGGGGATTAAGCAATTGTTAATTTTATACGAAAATATATATTATATATTTCCTACGACGAAAGAAAAAGTGTGTGTGTGTGTGTTATGCCTTAAAAGATTAGTTTTGTTACAGATTCTCCTCGTATTATATATATATATAATATTATACATGTGTACACAAAATCCTACAAACGCATCTCGCTCGAGAAAGAGAAGTATAATACATTTGCACTCACATATATTTTTTTGTTTGAAATTATTTCAATATAATAATACCAGTAAAAATAGGATAATTTTTAGTGCTATGACACTAATAAACATTTGTATTCTAATAAATATAATTACATCCTGATCATCGTTAAAATCCTTAAATGAAAGCCTTAAGGCCTCTGCCGCATTTTTGGTTGTTGTTGTTGTTCAAAATAGAACAATATACCCACTCTATTCTCTATTCTAACTATTGCAGCTATTATCATACATATAATACAAACTAATTCTACTATAATATAATGTATATATTGCTCTGTGAGAACAATGGAAACTTATACTGCTAGCTATAACCATATGTTATTATCAACATTTGTATATATATATATGACATAGTAGATACATGTTGTATTAGGATGGATCACCCATTCAATAGTATGATAGGCAAATTTATATGCCACTTCGATGCAGATTCATTTTATTGTGCATGTGAATGTATTCGTAGGCCTGAATTGAAAAAAAAGCCATTTGCTGTAACACAATTTAATTCTGGTGGCTTTGTATCAGTAAACAATATAGCACGATTAGCTGGTGTTAGGAAAGGTGATGGAATTGGTGCTGGTGGACAAAAAGCATTAGATCATTTTAAAAATCGCCCTGATGCTTTAATGGGAGAGGTTTTAAAAAGGTGTCCAGATTTGATCGTTTTACCTATGGATACAATATGGTATCGACAGGTTAGTTCAAATATTGAAAATGCATTGAAATTAGCAATAAAAAAAGAATTTTTATCCTCCTCCGCGTCTTCGTTTACAACATCTATCACTACAGCTAATGACGGTAACAATAATAATAATAATAATTATAATAATGACGGTTATAATAATAAGAAGAACAACAACAACAATTATGGTGTTGTTGAAAAAAGTTCAATTGATGATTATTTTGTTGATATCACAAATCTTGTATTAAATAACTTATTGCATAATAAAACGAATTACAACAATAATAACAATAATAGTAATATTAGTTACTATCAATATTGTAGTAGTAATAATAATAATAACAATAACCATGATGTCTTAAAGCATCACACTATATCGAATTTAACAAAAAAGAATACTTGGATATATCTATTTGATGATGATAAAGCGGCATTCAACAGAATTCAAAATGAACGGATTTTCTCAAGCTTACCAATTCATTTACAATGTGCAGCAGAAATTGCATCAAAACTACGGAAGTATGTTGAGGAAACTGTAGGAGTAACATTGTCTGGTGGCATCAGTAAGAATAAGTTAATTTCACGCTTAATATCGAAGATCAAGCATCAAACAAATGTACAAACAATTATTGAAAACAAAAATGTTGAATATTTATTGAAATGTACTAAAATAAAATCTGTACATGGCTTAAAAGCTCAGTTTGGAAATCGCTTAATTAATGATTTCAACGTAGAATTTTTATCAGATTTACGTAAGATAAAATATAATACTTTAGAACAAAAGTATGGAAAAAATAAAGCAAATTTAATCTATGAATATTCACGTGGGCAAGATTCATCAAATGTAGTCAACAGGCCACCAATTAAATCATTATTATCAGAACAAAGTTTTGCGCCTATAGATATGATTAAACAAAATAATATATTGCAGCAAAAAGTCAATGAACTTGTATCTTTATTTATCGATCGTTTATTATTGTTGGAAAATAGGATACCCACTTTGTTTATAATAAAATTTCGACATTTATACGATCAAATAATTTCTAAATCAAAACCATTTCCTAAATTACATTTATTCAAAATCAAAAATGGTAATAAAAAGGATGACAATGATAGCAATGAATGTAAGAAATATGATACTGATGATAGATCTAAAGATCGACAAAGACTATTTGATATTATTTATCAGATTTTAAATAATTTTGGTAATAAAAAACTAAAATTATCACGATTAGCGCTAATTGCAGGGAATTTTCAAGAAATGAATACAAATCAAAAGTCGATAATTCAAATGTTTAAGAAGAAACCGAACGCCATAACCACGCTGAAAAAAAAAATCATTGAAACTAATAATATAGTACGTCGAAAGGTACACAATGTACAGAATTATTATAAATGCCAATTGTGTGATAAAATGATTCATATAGATAAAAAGCAAGAGCATGAAGATTTTCATTATGCTTTAAATGTGTCAAAGTTGGAAGAGCGCAACAATGAGCACTACAAGAAAAAGAAAAGAAAAAATGGGAATAATAATGATATTAGAAACTGGGTAATAAAAAAAAAAAAACGCCGGGGGAGAGGACTTGAAGAGAGAAAATAAATAATATATTAAAATCCTTTTAGATACATTAAAATATGTACTCTCTCGGTAAAATAAAAATAATTTTTATAAAATATGCATCATGTAATAAAAATCACTCAAATTTTTCCATCAAATGCACTTTCCAAATCAAGCAATAAAGCAATTCTTTCGAAACGATTACCTTTACTACTTTCAGTTCGCAATAAAACTTTATTTTGATTACAAATGCTCAAATTTTTCCATCAAATGCACTTTCCAAATCAAGCAATAAAGCAATTCTTTCGAAACGATTACCTTTACTACTTTCAGTTCGCAATAAAACTTTATTTTGATTACAAATGCGCCTTATGTCATCAGTCGAGACATATACAGCACGGATGTTACCAGGCTGTTGAACATCCTCTAGTTTGTATTTAACACCATTATTTACTTCAGACACTACTCTATATACAGATACAATATTTTTCTTACCAGCCAATGTGATTTCTTTTGGTGCCATTAATAAGCTGTGCTCATCACCCGCATCATAAGTACCCTTTAATAAATTTTCCTCCAGTGGATTATTTTGTTGTATTGGCGTTGGTAAAAACAAAGGGCTACCATTGTTGTTGTCATTATTATCATTATTATAATCGTCATTATCATTATTACTTAAACCTAACATACCGAGTGCGGTATCTAGCTTTTTTTCGACTGGAGTTTTCGTTTCCTCCGTCATTGCTCTCATTGGTGTTATTGGTGGTGCATACCCACCACCGACTCTACGCTGTTTCGTATTCGGTGTTGATACTCTTGATACAAATTCTCCAGCTGGAACACCTGAAGAACCAGCTTGGTTGATGCCTCTATGATACATTTCCTTTAGCATAACTTCCCCCCGCGTTTGCACTTTTGTTTTTTGCCTACGTTCTTTAACAACAGCAGGTAAAAGCCTAGGCGTACGGTTTCCTAAGGTCCATTCATAATCCGATATACGTTTTTTCTTTTTTTTCTTTTTTTTAGGCATAACCTTTCTCATTGCTTCGCGTAAACGCACATGCCTTCGCCAATGCTCCCGTTGATTTTTGTTACTATAGTACGGTTCTGCCTTTTGTAAAAAATGTAGTAGCTCCTGGTTATGTTTGTTAACAACGTCTAGCTCTACTTGACGGGCTACTCGCAAATGTTTTGTATGGTCTAATGCGTGTTTTAATTGTTTTTTTCTCCATGTTGGATCTAGAGTTTCAGAAATTTCAGTCTTTTCAAATTGTAAATTGGATATATTTTTTAACATATGTAAATTTTCACGTTGTAACTTTCTTTCATGCAATAGTCGCTCTCTTGCTCTAGCTTCCGTTGTATCAAATAATATTGCTAATTTATCGGCTAAAACTTCATGTTCTTCAACGTCTTCAACAACGTATGACTTTGCGTGTCTTATTAGTTTACAATGTACAGCACGCATTTCCTTTAACCACGAAAACGTTACTTTACTAACACCCATACCTTCTTGATCATTATAATCAGCAAACTGATGCTCACCAGGAATATTTTTATATCGCTCGAACCACCTTCTTTGTGCTTGATCCCTCCCACGTTGCCTAGCTCTTTTGACTCGTTCTTGTTGCGTCATGGGGCGCCTCTGAGATTGACGGCTACTAAGACCACTCCTAGATGTTTGCGAAGTTTTGAGTTTAGAACGGGCTGAGGAATTCGGCGAGTTATTCATCGGTGCTGTTTGTGCACGTATTGGTGGAGGTGAATCAGTCATACTTCTTGTTTTATATTCCTAAGATAATACCAAGTGATGTATTATGTACATAAATATCTTTGTATTTCTTGCGATTTTTTTTCTTCTTCCCTTTTAATTTTGTACTTATAAAACCATATCCACTTTTTTTCCATACGCTTACTACACCAATCTCATATTTAGCAGTATCGCCATCATCATCGCTAACATTTTCATTATCAGCATTATCCATTTCATACGTATCGGAAACAATTTCTTGAGCAAGATTTTGCTTCTTTTGACTTTGTCGTTGTTGCTGCTGTTTAAAATGCTTTTTATGAGGAGATATGATTTTTTCTGGTATTAAATTGATATATTCCATTTTTTCACCATGTATGCGTCCTACATTTTTAATTTTAATATTATTTTCACGGCTATTTGCATTTATATTTTTACTACGAGAACTCCTTGAAATTTGCATATGATTTTCTTTTTGTTGATGCTGTTCATCTTTATTCTTCTTCATCGTCTTAGTATTGTTATTATTTTTCAGATTTCTTGGACTTTTCATATGATTTTGTTTTTGTTGAGGATGTTCATCTTTATTCTTCTTCATCGTCTTAGTAGTATTGTTAATATTTTTCATATTTGGATCATTACTGATCAAATTATTTATTGGCATTTTCATCTTCACTTTGTTGATAATGTCTTCCCAAAATATTGAGTCTGTAGCAAATGAGGCTAATGTAGATGCTCCGCCTTCCTTTTCTCGGTGTATTATAATTGATTTAAATCCATAATCTTTAATCCTTTTTAAATCATTTGTAAAATCACAATCATTGGTAATAATTCCAATGCTAGTTTTAGTGACATCGGGAAAATCATATAATACATTGGATATATCATCAGAAATTAATTTATCTGCACGTTCACTTTTCTTTGAATTACCTATATCAACAACACGAACGCAACTACGAATTAAATCGCGAATTGCATTTTTATTTACAGCACTACTATGTGAGCGTGGATTATGGTAACAACTTGTACGTATCATGGAATCATCATCAATAAATCCTTTTTCTTTAATCATTTCCTTTATTGTTACAAATAATTGAGAGGCATTTATTTTTTTCGGGATATTAATGTTTTCTATATCCCAAAATAAGAAAAAATAATTTTGTTTCTTTCTTGGATTTGCTTCTTGTTCAAATATTTGTAACTTTGATTCGATTTGTTTATCAACTTGTTTTTTTCTTTTCTGTTTAACACGCTTTATCATCATGTCATTAAATAAACTAAATTCAAGCAAGGGTTGAAATTCTTGAATTACCAATAGGACTGCAGTATTGTCGATGTCACTGTTATCATTATGTTGAAGTGGTGGTGATAATTTTATTAGTTTTGTATTGTTATTATTATTACTATTATTATTAGTACTATTATTACTTTCATTTGCAACTCTACTTTCAAATATACGATAAAAACGGGATCTAGCAATTCCTAATGCTTCTAATCTAGTTGAAATAATATCTTCCGCAAATATTTGTATACGTTGAAAGGAATTGTGTTGGGAAATCGTAAATGTCGTACCATCTTTAAACGCCTTGTTATCACTTAAACTATTATCATTCCAAGAGGTTTCCTCAATAGTTAAAGCATAATCCAATGCTTCTTTCCATGTATCGCCAGCAAGATATGAATGTAAAACTTCTACTGCGTATTTATCAGATATCATGTTTGATAATTTTTGTTACTATTCCTATACTATATCCAATGCTTCTTTCCATGTATCGCCAGCAAGATATGAATGTAAAACTTCTACTGCGTATTTATCAGATATCATGTTTGATAATTTTTGTTACTATTCCTATACTATATCGTGTAATCCGAGTTGTGATAGTTGATTGAAAAGAATTTTTGTTATTTCCCGATACAATTATTATTATTCTCTTTTTACTATCAACTCCCAACTTCCAAGATGAAATGTAAATGCACAAATAATTTCTCATTAAACCGTCTATCAGTATATTTGCATGTGCAGTTTTACCTTTCAATCCCATTCAAGGTGCTACTATAACTACTCCTGGGTCTGTATACAGTTCAGTATACTAGATATATACATAGGATCGTCGTCTCATAGTAAGTTCCTTAAATTGTTTTTACTCCGCAAATATAGGGGATGGGGAATTTTAACACTACGTCTAAGTACGATAATGGGGAACTCCCGGAAAAGATCGAAATCATCCGTATAATATCATGATATGCACATATCGAAATAAAGTTAATTAATAATTATTAATCTAATTTTTTACTAATGGTATCGTAAGGATCGTAGGTATATACACACATATTATATACACAAATAATATTACTTATATTTTCTTCTTCTGTTTTTTCTTCAGTCATCATTTTTTATTAAGACTATTTGTGGATAGAGCGGATCCTCTTCTCTATATTTGTGCATGCCTGGCATGCATTTAGATACTCAGTGTTTTAAAATCATATAATTTTCTGTTTTAAAAAATATCATATGCTGTTTGTATTGGTATTATCTTGGGATCTTACAGGATAAAGAAAAAAATCATGAGAAGATTTATAATCTTTTTAACAAGAAAATTATTCAATCGCTCTTTTGACGTGAATTCCTCGTTTTCTGTTTTAAAAAATATCATATGCTGTTTGTATTGGTATTATCTTGGGATCTTACAGGATAAAGAAAAAAATCATGAGAAGATTTATAATCTTTTTAACAAGAAAATTATTCAATCGCTCTTTTGACGTGAATTCCTCGCCATAGGTTTATATTTGCTACTTTCTCCACGACGATATTTGCTGCCTTCACCACTATTTCGATAAAGATAAGTAACGAGTAGACCGCCAATTAAAAAATAACTAAAAGATGATTTTTCATAAAATCTGGCTTCACTAGTCCTG
>LT649792.1:0-13626 GCA_900128395.1 Stramenopiles sp. TOSAG23-2
AACAAGCCATATTTTGCAACGGGGCTTATATTTTCTCGCATATTAATATGTTTTGTACGAATATTTTAGGAAATGTAGGGAGAAGTGTGTGTGTACATTAATATTGATGGGTAAAAATCTAAGTTATATACGCTTCGTATGATATCACATATCATATGATATTATAATAAACTCTACAAAGGCACATGTGTATATATATGATTATTTTATGATGTATCACATCATCATATATATAACAATTTTGAAGAAATTTACGGGGAAAAAAAGGAGAGAAAGAAAATTGTGTAATTACATATAGACTATAGACATTTCTCTTGGTCCATCATCCCTCTAATCCTATATTTGTGTTTTTCCAATATTTTTTTTAAATTTAAATACGAAGTTCGTACAAATTTAAAAATCGTACGTATTAAATACAATATGGTCCACAGACCCACTCTTTTCTCTCTCTCACACACACACACACACTTTGTTTTAATATATATATATATAATATGTTTTCGTATATAAAAAGTTGGATATCTCTGTCTCTCATATAAAAAATACGAACCATCCAGTTTAAAAAACATCGATTCATCCACAGAATATACACATGGTATGCCATATATATTTTATTCTCTTTTTTTATATAAATATATTAATATTATGAATGTTCTTACTTTTTCAAATTACTACCACTATTACTATTACGATTGTTATTATTACTTTTACTTGAATTGCCATTACGTTTTTCAATGCCTTGCAATGCTTTATCTCCTAAAATAGGTGGCCAATTTGAGTCATCTCTATGATGTTCTGGTATTAATTTTTCTGCCATCTCCGCAGTTACAAACCTCATCTCAGGGCCTTTGAAATTAAACAATGGTGGTGGATTATTTATAACAATACCATTTTCTAATTTTAATTGAAACTTGCTATCGCGTAATTCATCAAAAAATGGGCTGCACAATGCTTCCATCGGCGATACGCGATGCTTTGGTTCATACATCAAAATTTTAGCTACTAGCGTCACGGCATTTTCCGGGGTACGCGGTCGAAAAACACGGTCCCATGGATTTTTTGGTAAATGTGGAAATTTAAATTCTGTATAATTCGGATTCATCGATTTAATTTGTTGTCGTGTTGGTGTACCTAATACTTTAATAATTTCAACTAATTGATCCACACCACTTTCACCAGGAAACAACGGTTGGCCAATCAAAAGCTCTGCCATGACACATCCGCTGGACCATACGTCTATTGCCGTGCTATAATCTGTTGCACCAAAAATTAGCTCCGGGGCCCTATAATACCTTGAACAAATATATGAAACATTTGGCTCGCCTTTTACTAATGTTTTAGCGCTACCAAAATCACATAATTTCAATGTACAAGTTTTTTCATTCACTAATAAATTTTGTGGTTTTATATCACGATGACATATACCCAATGAATGTATATATGCTAATGAACGTAGCAACTGGTACATGTACATCTTCACCGTAAGATTGGGCAATATTGTTTTATTTTTTTGAGCATTTCTAGCGACACGATATACTGTGTCTGGTACATATTCTAATACCAAGTTTAAATATACTTCATCTTGTTTTTCACCTTGTGAATAAAAACAATGTTTTAAATCAACAATATTTGTATGTGATAATTGCTTCATGATTGATAATTCCCTATTTTTAAACCGCTTATCTTGCAAGACCTTTTTAATTGCAACTATTTCCCCCGTCTGTACTACAGTCGCTTGGAAGACAACGCCAAATGAACCGTTTCCTATGATCCGTTCCGCATTATATGATATTGCTTGCCCGTCCGCACCTTTCACACGGGATGATAAACGGGACGCTTTGTTTGACGATGACATGTTGATGAAGAAATGGATATTATTATACTTATTACTTTATGTTATATATTATATATAGACTTTTTATTATACTATTTGTAATAAGTTGATATATATATCTTATGTATATATATATATCTTTACATCTATCTATCCGATCTCCTTGTACACGATTTACTAAGAAGAGATCTATCAACTTGGTATATAAATATAATAGATTTGATTTATTTTTCAGTCATTTTTGATCGATCTTTGTTGTTGGATTATTCAATTATTATTATTATTGAGCCTACCAGGATTATACCATTAGGTATTATGGAACACATCATCACGATGTTTAGCGCCAGCTGGGCCAAGCTACTAGCCCAGCTAGCTACTGTACTAGCTACTGTACAATACAGTAGCTCGACTATGTTTAAGGTGGTGGTAAATCTAATGTCTGAGCACTCTCTGTCTGGGTTCTCTCGCTGGATTGCTGGGTGGAATTAGCTGGCCACCCAAACACCATCACTCTCTATCTTATACTACTAAGTATAAATGTATCCGATCAAACCCCATAAAACTAAGATAGTGTCTATATTATACTACTAAGTATAAATGTATCCAATCAACCCCCATAAAACTAAGATAGTGTCTATATTATACTACTAAGTATAAATGTATCCTATCAACCCCCATAAAACTAAGATAGTGTTTATCTTATACTACTAAGTATAATCATCCTATCAAAACCCATTAGATGGGATCAAAAACCAGTACTTTGTACACCATCTTCCACCGATAAATTGGAATATATGAAAACAAATAACACTAGTAATGCTAGTAACTATGACAACGATGAAAATGATTATGACGATGAAGATGATGAAAATAGTATTTTTCGTGGAATGTGCCCGATATGTAGTGAGAATGTACCAATTGATTGTGTTTTTTTAGATTGTGGTCACAATATATATTGTTGGAAATGTGGGGTTGATGAATTTGATCGAAGGATTGCACCACATTAAAAATACATCGTACACTCAGATCTTAAAGGGTGAAATTTTTACTACTGCTCATATATGTGTAATAAAAATAAAGTATGAGCGAGGTGTGAGTTGTATAAAGGGAAATTATATATATATGAAGAGATATAAAAAAATATCACATTACGAATCGTGTGTATATATATATATATATATATATATCGTAACATATGAGTAAGAGAAAAACACATATATAGTCATACATATTATGACATATGATATATACGAGTATGATTAGTATGCATATATATATATAATAATATGATATATAATATGATATATCATATATGTGTTTTTCTCTTACTCATATGTTATATATCATATATGTGTTTTTCTCTTACTCATATGTTATATAAAATTCTTTTACTCCCGTTTATTAACATCTCAAATCAAAAATGATTTATAAATTTTAGTAAAAATTATTTAGTATTCAAAAGATTGTTCCTCTGTCTGTGATTCAGAGCTAAATGAAAGAGGTCCTCCTTCATAAAGTTGTAAATCACATTCTTTAATCAATCTAAATGTTTTCTCATTGTCGTTATCCAATTTAACTTTCAATTTTCCATCCTTACGGGATATATATCATATCATATCATATGCATACGAGTATATATTGAAGTTACAAGAGTTATTGACACATTTTGTGAGATATCATAGATATGATATGATATCATATTTTTAATATTTGGCTCAGGGTCACTCTTTAACTTGTATTCTTTTGAGAGTAAGAATTGTCATGGGTATTAGGAATATAAAAAATTAAAACATACCAAGTTAGGGTTACATTTATTCAATTAATACATGTGAAGTTTTTAAAAAAATATAAAATACACGAAAGTATTGAGCATATTACTTAACACGAGAAGTGTAAAATTATTATAACTTTTTAGATTTTAACTACATTAAATACGAATGTTCGCCTTGTACAAGTCGTATATATATTTTTTACGTATAATACGACACGACACTATGACTGAAACGTGTTATACTTTATTTTTTATGGAATCTTTTTTTGATGGATTTTTCTTTGTCAATTCCAACTTGAAAACAGGGTTTGAAACTTCTGTACGACTAATGTTGGTCTCTTGAGAATTGTTCGTTGTATCTTCTGATTCAGAATTTATGCTTGAGTTTGTTGTGCTTTGAAATGATCGCTGTGATCGCAACTTTCGTATCATTGAATCGGTGCTTGGAATGCTTTTATTAATCTTTTTACATGATGAATTGACTACTTTTGCAACTTTTGGAAAGTAATAAAAAATTACTAAAACTGTGGTACTCCACCATAGAGCCATTCCAAAAAATAAGTCAATGCTACTGCCATCACCCTCAAACCTTATAAACTGTAAAGATAACAACAATGGAATGGCCTGTGAAAACATTATATTATATAAGGAAAATGCAACTGGCTTGCTACTATTAAATTCTTTTATATGGACATTTCGATTGGCCATAGCTAATTTAACGCCATAAAGTAATAAGAAAGCTTCCAAGCAAGTAATTATTGTTTTAAACCGATCAGTCTCATTAGGGCCTGTATAGACTTCACAATGTGCTCTGTAAATAAATATTTTTTTTCCGTCCACATCAAGAGTAGAAAATTTAAGCTGCGGTTCACTGGAATTATCCCACTCAACAATTGTCCAAACTATGCAATATATCATAGTAAATGATAAACCTATTACCGTTTTATAAACCATGTACCTAGCTTCTCTTGCGCCACGATGCTTACTCATTCTTCTATTAGAAGCCATTAAAAGTTTGGTGATTGTACCTAAAATTACAAACAGTGGTACTAGCGCAACAACTATACCCAAATGCAAACAAAACCTAGATGCAATGCAATGAATCGTACCAGGTGTTTTGTTCTTTGAATCATAACTAGGTTCAGTCATTAACAAAAGTACATGGATATATATTAATATACAGCCACTCAAAATTACCATTGTATATAATGGTTGATTACGTTTGATTTCTTTATTTGTTTTTCTATTTTTCCAGACAAGGGTAGCTAATGCAATACAAAATACAATACCTAAAATAGCTAGAATTTGAAATATCAAAAACAAGTAATGAATAAAGTCAGTTCTCTCATAGAATGCTTCAACGTTAGGTGCTAAATATTTTTCATTCACTCCTTTCATCCATCCTTGGATCATAGTTAGTACATTGCGGGCAGAAACTTCTTCTTTTTTGCCATCTTCAAGGTATGTATCCATTTCTATTCGAGCAACTTCGCATACAGCTTGATTTATTAAATATTGCTCCACGCTCTTTATTGGTTTACCGGAATCCAAAACCTCCTTTTTCATCTTCAAAAATTTCGTAATTATTTCTTCTAACAACTCGTCGTTGATCATAAAATGTTTTAAAAAGTCATATGATGGTTTTGATACATTGTCATCATAATATAGAGCTCCTGCTAAATTTTTACCTTCCCTAATCAACAGATTTGATACGACTTTATCTAATGGATCTGCATTGTAATCACATGAAGAATCTTTATATTTTATATCTATTATAGTCTTATTTTTTTCGACGTAGCATACACCTTTTATTTCGCCCTTTACCTTGTGTGCTGATATTTTGCCCTGTTGCGCTCGGCATTTGGTTGTGCTAGGTGGGAACGCAACGCGTATCATTTCATGACTTTCTTTATTTAATTTTACCTCAAATGGCAGTACATCTGGTTTCCACCACCACATAAAAAATGCTTCGTCATTTTCTGCAGATGCATATATTATTTGGTCTATATGTTTTAGTTTATAACCACCTCGTGTTGAGTTATTTCGACCTTTATATCCTATCGATATATTATTACCATGAAACATAATTTTCGAATATTCTGACCAACCGCACAAATCAATGGTTGTTAAATATCCAATATCATCATCGGCTACAAAGTATCCCCCATATACTATTTCATTTTTATCATTCCTTTTGTAATAATCGTCTTTATAATCTTTCATGTTAGCTGGTATTGGACATACACGTTCTACATTATCGACACTGCTACTGTTACTACTACTGTTGTAATAATTTACGCAATAATCATTCCAAGTAATTGGATACTTAAAGATTTTAGCATTTCGCTTTCTATACTTTTCCGTAAAACCTCTATATGATGCTAAATCGGGATACATGTCCACTAAATAACGTGGAATATAAAGCCCAATTTGACCTGTAATACCTAAAGGCATGGGTCTCACGTTGGATATATCCGCGGTAATTTCATGGTCTAGAGTTCTCCAAACTTCCATCATTGCATCTCCACAATTATTATTCCTTGAATTTTTAGCGTCGTTACACATAACGATAGATTCCAAACTATACGTTTTGCTGATGTCGCGACTATACATTGGTTTATCTAGATAATCTTCATAGAAACCTTTTGAGTGTATGATATTTGGATTTTTTGCATTAGGCTCATCATCATAATAATTTGTTGTTGCATCTGACTTTTTATAATTATTATTATCGAAAACAAATATTGTTGGTAACTTTAATATTTCAACAGCAAATATTTGAGCAAGTTGCCCCGTCAATTGAGTGGACAACCAATTCTGAGATAAAATTTTCAAAGTATAATTTTTATATATAGACACACTTGTATAATTAGTGCAGTGTTGTGTGTCCTCGGTACTGTCAAGACAAACACGGCATTTTCTGTTATGTTCTTTGTCATTGCAATTTCTATTTTTTAAGTCCTCTAGTTTTAATGGTAGACCTTCCTTTGCTTTTTCGAGTCTACTTTTGAACTCCAAGTCCGACATATATTCCTGTCTACTTTTGATCTCCTCATCCGACATATCAGGAGTCTGTGTCATTGCCTTCTCATAAGAGTATCCACTCAAACAACCATATTTACTAAAGGTATTTATACACTTTCCATTTTCACCACACTCTGGCTTATAAGTCATTTTAAATGTTGTATTTATGCCAGTAAAAATTTGGCAATCATCATCTTTTTTACAAGGACAAACGTTATTCTCAGTTGGTGCTAAACATGCAGATGTATATAAAGCAAAATATATAAAATTTAAGAAAATAGTATATTTTATTACGTAGCAAGCGTTGAACGCCATCCTCTATATACGCTTAATAATATCACACTAATCTCTGAATGTAAATATGATGCTAGAATATATTATGCTCTACGTGTGTATGATAAATTGCACATACGATACACATAATATATATACATAGTGTAAAAGTGCAAAAGGCAAAGAAAAAAGCTGTGGGCAACGGCGTGCATCATGCCTGTGGTACTGGCTGAATTGATTTTTGTTGTTGTATGGTTGTGGACAAAAGCCAGGAAAATATTATAGTATAAATATTAGTATATTAATAATAGAGATTTCTCTCTGACAAAAGGCTGGAAGGCGGCTGATGTCATTATGAGAGGATCCGATCCTCTCTAGATGTCATCCCGATTCTTGTTTTACCATTTATACCACATGACCCAAATAGGCATTACACAATACTTGTTATAATACTAAACGTGATAAAACAAGGATTCCTAACTGAAAAGATAAGATGGAATGAGAATGCCAGAATGTGATACGGAAAAAGTAAAATTTAACGAAAACAAAAATTACCCCAGAAAAGCCCAGAAGAAAACATGTTGTGCCAAAAAACCAACAGAATGATTTTTAAATTACATCTCACATCTTACGTGTGTGTGTATATATATATATATACTAAAAAATATTTTCTTAAAAATGGAGTTTCATATGAAACTCGTACCAACGAACGCGTATATAATATATATACTTTTACTTTGTATCATCAGATACGGTAAAATTCTCAGATCGCCATTGATCATAATAATATACATCGCCTTCATTACTAAAATTAGTATGTAAAAAATTTTCAATATGTCTCATTGTTTCATCGACACGCAATGCACTTGGTGCCGCCAATAAGTCATGTGCAGATGGCTCCTCGTCGCTTGTACCAATTTTATAATATGAAAATAAATGTGGGTCTTCTTTCCATACTAAATGTTGTGACAGTGATTCAATTTCATCATTTAGTAATACTTCGTCAGCGGGGGTTGACATTACCAATGTTGGCTTTTTTAATACTAATTTATCAGCAACCAATTCATTCTGTACTTGTTTCACTGCATTCATCCATCCAGCTGTTACGTGCAAATCTTTCGTATTTTTCAACTCATCTGTAAAACCATACGTTTTATACAAATTTAATGAATATTCACTTTTTTCACCACCAGTGGAATTCATAATAGTCGATGGATCCAATGCACCAGCTTTCATACCATCATCTAATTTATCCACTAAAAATTTATTATACCATGGCAAGTTCCAACTCCAAAAAGGCGAATTGAAAATATAACCATCAATTGCACCTCTCCATGATCCATTTGAACTACTACCATCTGCGCCGTACATAGCAGCAACTAAACCACCTGTTGAATGTGCATAACATACAATGTTTTCATAATATTTACCACATCCAATATTATTTGTAAGAACAGTTGATTTACCCCTGCCATAAGAAGCAACTGAAAGTGGGGTTGGACGTTTTAAAAAAGAAACTGTTGCATCTATTTCTTCTAAATATTCACTAAAATCGTATGAATCATGCCCCAGTAATTCATCTGATATACATGGCGTTACACCGTCTATATCCATTTTAGAACGCCCACAACGCCTTAGATCTAAAACAAACAAATCAAACCCAGCATTTAATACCCGATTTAATATATGTACATGAAAAAATGAATCATTTCTACCTGGAATCCACAATAATGCTTTGTCATTTCCAGGTAATTGTTTCATTGTCAACACAGCTCGTTCATTTTTTAAGCGCTTATTACTATGCAATGGTATCGATAATGATGTTAACCTTGCATTTTCAATGCTTTGCTGCGTTACACGTTGTGTACCTTCATAAAAGTCCATCGTTTCCTTTATTCGTTTTTCTTTGATTTGCGATATGTATTTTTCTGGATTTTGCCACCATCCCTCCAATTCAGGCGGTGAATGTTTATCAGCAAATGCACGTAAGTCACTTTGCAACTTACTTCGATCTGCCCGTAAATTATCCACAATGTTCTTGCTTAGCAATAGGCGCAAAGATCCTTTCATAGTCGTAAATGCAGTAACAAATGGACTTTGGTGTACAAATGTATAGCCAGAAATGGCAAATACCGGCAAGGTTGCTAAACCACTCATCACAGAGCTTGTATAGAGACCTACGCTTGTTGCAACAATTGGGTAGTATAATAAGATCCCAGCAAGTCCAGCTACTATTCGCATAGTTGCCTCGACTGAACGATCGCCATACTCATCTACTCCCATTTTCGTACCAACAATTTGTGCTAATCCTAAGATTGGAGAGTGTAAAATGCCACCTAACATCCCTATTGGCTGTTTCAAGAATGTTGTTAATATTTGTGTACGTGCTTTTGTACGCAATATAGTTAGACGCTCATTCAATGGGTCAGAACCTTTTGCATACATTGCTACATATTTGTCAGTAACATCAATTTCATTTAATTTTCTGCCATATTCTTCGATTCGTTTATATAAACTTTGAAATTCTGGATCATCTAAACGCCTGACAGCAACATTTGCAAACGAACGAGTCAGGTCAGCATATTGGCCTAATGTCAATTGTGCACCATATGGTTTATAAATATGTCGTGCTAAATGCATAATATTTATAAAATCCCAATCTTCAGGTGTTGGTTGTATATTTGCTAAACCAAATAATGCCTTCCTCGCTGCATCACGTTGTAACTCTATATTTGGCATCTCTTTCACTAATTGTGATGTCCGTGCCAATATCGTATCCGCCTTTGCTTTTCGTACTCGTTTTCTTGCTTCTGCAACTGTTTCATAATGTGCCACACTGGTAAATGTATATTCGCCAACTTTTATTTGACATTGTTCCTTTCTACGCTCCAGACGTATCATTTGTTCATATTCCTTTAAATTTAATGTATTTTCATCTTCTCCATCACCAGTAGAAAATTGATTTATCATTTTCTTTGCTTGTTCCGTTGTGACATTAGTATCCAATTTTTCATTTAATAGCTTTGCAAGCTCTTCAGGTGTTAACATACCATCTTTATCCAAATCATACTCATAAAATGTATTTCTATCAATGCCTTCATCTTTCTTATTACCGATACTTGATATACCTTGTTGTTCATACCATTTTTTCTCTTTTCTTAAAACATCATATACTGGTTCTCCCAAACTACGGTGCTTACAAAATTGTGCTAATTCATTTCTCCAATCAGGAACACGAACAGTTACTTCATTTAAATGTCTTTCGATTCTATTTGTCATCATTATCTCAGCGTTTTTTTGCGTGTTGCGATCATCGCTACTGTACATGTCCAATAGATTATCTGTAACTTCGACTGGGCGTCCAATATCAATTAATACTTTTGCTCGAAACTGTGCACCGGATGGGACAGAATATGTAATACCAATAGGAAATATTGGTATTCTCATTTGACCCTTTGATCCTTTGCTAACTTGCAATGCCATGCGTGCAGTTCCTACTTTCAACGCCTTGATTTGTGGAGTCGAATGGCATGTACCTTCGGGAAATATACATACATTAACACCATCAATTAGCCTTGATGTTACCGTGTCAAACATTTCTTGATTCATTAATTGACGTTCTTCTTTTGGCATTTGTTTTTCAGGTGGGAGGTCTGGATCATATGGTTGTGCTACCGGTACACTTTGCATAACTTTTAAAAAAAACGAGACAATTGGTGCTTTGAACAAGCCATATTTTGCAACGGTACTTATATTTGTATCAGGCAATGCAGTCATAACTGCCATGGGATCTAATAAACCAGACGGGTGGTTACCCGCAAATATTGCCCCATGCTTCACATTGATTTTTTGTAAATTTCGCAAGCCTCTCACTTCAATTTCAGATATGTACAAACGTGTCATGAAATGGATGAAGTTTCGTATTATTGGTTTTAAATTCTGCATAAGGCGGTGGTGTAAATCTTAACAAAGATATTTTGGGAATCGAAACAATAGGTGGTGGAATTCAACTTAATGAACCTGTTCTGAATGGCATAGAAATTTTAAAATAATTGCGTTAAAAGAAAAAAATTGCTCTTTTACTATAAATATTTTTTCCCACTCTATGTATATATATATATATATATATTAAAGAATAAAAAGAAAGAATACACAATGCGGTACACTATTTGTATGCATTTACACGTCCATATATATAATTAGATCTGGTCTATTCTCGTTTTCTTTTTTTCTTTTTTTTTTTTCTGATATACTATATTATTATTATTTTTACATGTAAATTATATTAACGACAGTTGTTGTTGCAGTTGTTGTTATTAAAATATAAATAATAATAATATATACATGTGTGTTGTTGTTGTAAAAATGATGGGTGAATAATCACATAATACATGGAAATAATCGAGTAGAGAGTAAGAAATACTTCTAAAGCAGTTTTAATATATATTGCATCTACTTCTGAAATATCAATATCTAAAATAGTACGAAAGAAAGAAAGAAAACAAACAACAATAGCAACGAAATTTTAATCAATTGTATTTTTGTGTTTGTGTGTATATAATACATATATATATTAATTAATTAATAATAATTAATAACAATAATAAAAAATGTCTTTGCAATTTAGTGAAAGTTCCAAATCAGAACAATCAAATCCATTATTAGTGGGGGAAGTCATCAATAATTCAACAACAAAACCAGGAG
Organism: Stramenopiles sp. TOSAG23-2; assembly: GCA_900128395.1. Classification (NCBI taxonomy): domain Eukaryota; species Stramenopiles sp. TOSAG23-2. The sequence goes on from LT649792.1 coordinate 11,607, forward strand.
AATTTACAATGTCACGTCTCTCAAATCCTCGCCGCAATGGATTAAAAATCGCAAATGTAAGACAACAAGATGTACCGTTGGTAGCTAAATGTTGTTCATTAATATGTTGTCCTTTAGCGTTTATGGGAACTGCATATACCGTAGATCAACAAACTGAAGCTGCTGTACTTCATTTAGGTGTCTTAACACATATTGAAAGAACCCCAGGCCTTCATTTTGCTTGGCCATGTTTTCGTGAAGTTAAAACAATATCAACAAAACATCGTACTGTATCATTGCCATCTATGAAAGTTGCTGATCAGTCTGGAGCACCCATTTTAGTCAGTGCAATATTAAATTATTATGTGGAAGATGCAAAACAAGCAATATTTAATGTAGAAAATTTTAATAGTTATGTTTTAAATAACGCCGAAGCTGTTCTCAAACAAGTTGTTGGACGTTATTCATATTATCAATTAAAAAGTGAGACTGAACAAATAAACCAAGCCATGTTAGATACAATTACCCCACTAGTCAAAGTCGCGGGTGCAAAAGTAACATCAATGTTATTAAATGAATTGAATTATGCACCTGAAGTTGCAAGTGGAATGTTAAAAACGCAACAAGCAGGAGCATTGCTTGAAGCACGAACGATTATTGTTGAAGGCGCGGTAAAAATTGCTCTTGACGCAGTTAAAATGTTGGAACAATCTGGTTTAAAAATGACGGAAGAAGGCAAATCAAAAATGGTATCAAATTTATTAACTGTTAGTGTTAGTGATGTTGATGCTACACCAACCATATCTATGTCATAGTATGAAATGTAAAATAATAGTTTTGGAGCGGGAAAATGATATGAGAGGGTTGTAGGATAATATACTCTGTATGTGAAAGGAGATGTACATTTATGACCACGGGGAAACTAGAAAGTATTTGTTTTGTCACGCATGTTTTTATGATATGACCATAAAATGGAAAATGTCTTCTATAACAGAGGATACGAAGTACACGAGATAAAAATATTTTTTATATTTTTTGTGTGTGTGATAGAGAGACACAGAATACGAAAACGTATAATATTTTTTATTTTTCAAAAATACATTAATATATACGTGTTAATATAATCACTCAAAAGACTCTTCTACTACTAATACAATACGTGACGAAATGTAATATATATATACATTTTACATTTTATTTCCAGTATCAAACAGAGATGATCTTTTTTTTTTCTATTATCATTTATAAATAATCCAGAGTGAATTTTATACAAAACAACAATCAAACTGACTACACATGCGGTCCTATATATTTAATATGTACCATAAAACGTGCGCATAAATTGCATTTTATAATTATAATCAAATTATCATCTAATTAAAAAAAATTGTTTATTTGCTACCATGTGCCATTTTCCAGTGTCCACGAAATAACAAAAGTGAGGCAGTTGTAAATACAACAGCAGATATTGCATTAACCAAACCGTCACCTTTGCCTTTTAAATATGTTGGATTATCAGCACCATGCAAATGTGGATTTTGTTGATAATGTACTTGTTTTGATCCTACACTGTTTGCCTTGTTATTTAAGCCATCAACAATGGTACCTACATGTAGTATATATATTTATTAAAAAGTTTGTTAGTTTAAATTCCTAAAATAAATAATAATAAATAGTAGTTAAAAAAGTATAGCTATACATATATTATATAACTTACGTTTTTGTTGCATTTGTGCACGTTGCATTGCAGGTCTGAATGTACGTTTAGATAAAAGTCTTAAAGCAGTCGACATGTTTTAAACTATATTATTTCTCTGTTTTTTTATATTGTTCCTTTTACAATCTAATCAAATTAATATAATAAATATAAATATAAATATATATATATATATAATTGTTATGTTCTGAATGATTGATTATGAATCTATCTATGTATCTGATCTATAACACTTCTATTTCTATGGTTTGATGGTGTACAAAGTACTGGTTTTTGATCCCATCTAATGGGTTTTGATAGGATGATTATACTTAGTAGTATAAG
>LT649793.1:0-13620 GCA_900128395.1 Stramenopiles sp. TOSAG23-2
ACATTATGCCCTAAATCCTATCCCTATTCATGATAATAAAGCCCAACTATTACATACTACTAGAAAAAAAAAAATACATTCTTGCCAGAAGATGCAGTCTGGTGCAGCAGATTGCCAGATATTAGCACATTTGCATTTTTTGTTTTTTGGATTGTTGTGTTTTTGGTTTGGGATTGCGGAGAAAATTCGCCAAGATGTTTTTTGGTTTTGATTTTTGGCACTTTGGGTTGTTTGCACGAAAGATCAAACAACAAGTATATGACCTAATTTGATACCAAATGCACAATAATAGTGCAATGTGGACATATAATATCATATAAAAAATTCTCTTATTTTATAATTATATGTCAAGAAATATAAATATTTAATAAGGCAAGTGCAATATAAGAGGAGGAGCCCAACACAGCTGTGTAACGATGGTAAAGTACTTAACGGCCTTGCGGCAAAAAAGTGTTAAAATTTGGTAATGATATATTTTTAAATTTTTTAAAAAATAGTTAAAACTTGATACTCGTACTATTTATATTTTAAAAGTATGGTCATAATGGGTATTTTTAATATTAATTTTTAAATAATTAATTTTAAATTTTGATTAAGTTAAATTAATAAAAATCAAACCATAATTTTAAATTCCTGTTTGGCGCTTTGTTAAAAAACATTATTCCATTTACTAGTACTATTATATTACGATTAAACCAGAACTGAAGTGGAACATGAATGAAAGTCAAGTGCTATACATCCTATATTCCTCCCGGCGAAAGAACGTCTGATGTTAAAAACTTATTAGTTAAAGAAGGTGATCCTTTTAATTTTATTTCTGCAAATTTTTTAGTCAAATTATTGTCGTCGACTTTTTTACGAGAAGATCCAAGTGCTTTTTCAACATCTTTTTTTGTCCATTTATTATTTCTACCACTTCGTTTACCTTTATTTTTTAAAGTTGTTCTACCACTTCGTAATGCATCTACCCAAGTTTGTTTATACGTTTTATTTCCACTTGGTACAATACCACGTTTTTCAGCTAGTAATTTTAATTCTTTCATTTTCATGTTTGAATAATCAATATTATTATTATTATTGATATTACTACTAATTGTGCTTGTGCTTGTTTCTGATACCGATGATGAAAATTCAACATCACTTGTTTCAGATAATTTTCTCTTCCATTTCATTAAATTATTGATCAAATGTTTTTTAGTCCCAGAAACATGTAAATCACGTTCCCTACACATATCTTTCAGTTGATCTATTGTAAAACGTTCATCAAGCCTTACTGGTCCTAAACCTACTAAATTAAAATCCATATTATTATTATTATTGTATATTAACTTCGATGGTTTATGAGGGGTATTTGCATGCCTTTTATTTGTATCAAGTTTCACTTTACCTAAACCTTTCAACGAGTCAATATTTTTGTCAACATAGGAAGACTCACCTAAACCTTTTAAATAGTATTGGGATTTCATATTATTAACAAATAAGTTTTCTTCCACATCAGTTTTAAATAACATAGGGTTTTCGTGTTCTGTTGCCATAGGCATCACATTTAAACTATTCCATGACTTTATGAATTTACTTATATGTAAAGGCATTTCAGTTTTTATTTCCTTTCCACCAAGTTTTACAGAAGTTCCTGGCCCACCCAACACATTAGTCGAATGCAAATGGTACGAAAGTTCTAAACATTTTGCATAGTAATTTGGGAGCTCAAACCGTACTTTAATACTTCCAGGTGAAAAATATACTTTAATATAAAATGACTTTTCTGATTTTTCCGAAATTTTGACTGTTTTTGCGTTCATCAATCTTGCTAATTTTGCCTTCTCTTCTGCTGTTTTCCCTGTTATACCTGGTGCATTGTTTGGCAAAAACACATTGACCTGCTCTTTAGTCAGCCACTTGAAAATATCAGAACAGATGTTTCCAGATGAACCTAGATCTTCGCTAGCATCTTTTTTACTTTTTTTGTCGTCTGTCCATTCAATTCTCTCAAGATTAGATTGCGAAGCACAATATTTTTCCCATGCCTCATAATTCATACCCATAAATTCAAATAAAGATGTTTCTATCGCATGTTTTAAACTCTTTCGAAAATAATCTTGTTTGTCTTTATTTTTGATAAATTTATTATAGTCTCCTTCTATGTAAAATTGAATTTGGCATTTATCCGAACAAGATACATGTTCCATATCATCTCTTGAACCATCTGAACTGTATCCTGTTGTATCAGTGGAGAAACCATCCTCAGAAGAAGAAGAAGAATTAATGCAAACTGACATGGAAGGTGTTAACAAAAAATCGTCAACGTGTGTCATTTTCCCCCTTATTTGTTCAATTATTTCGTCAATGTTTACATTTAAAACACGCGGGCTGTCACGATCTACTTTTATAAATGGAATATCACCAAGCAATTTAAATTCCTCTGGTGCCAATGACATTAATTCTCCTATTTTTTGTGAGTCGTTTCTTCGGACGACAGGTTGAATAGGTATACCAGCTTCTTTTGCCCATTTCAACTCTTCAAGACAAAACCAACGCTTAAAATATGCATTTTTTTCAGGTGGATCACTAGGATTGTCTTCATTCACACAAGGACCAGTTATAATTGCAAGAAATAATTTGCAATTCTGAACTCCTTCTTTCATTGCATCTGTCGACAGATCAGACATTTTAACATCTAACCATACATTATAATCTTTCGTAGTCAATTCATGGTATAGAGTGGCAGCAAGGGTTGTTGCCTGCCCACTGCGTCTCGAGTGACCAATAAAAAAATCCCAATGTCCAGGATCGTTCATACTCGTTGTTAATGATGCCATATTTATTTATATGACAATAAATAATTTATGATAAGCAAAGGTGGTAGTTGTTTTTATAATAATAGTTAATGTAAATGGTAGAAATCTTTGGATGTAAGTGTATATCACTTTCAGCACGCATAAATATCTCTTGGATTAAACTTATATATAGTAGCATTTATTCATTTCATCGGAAGATCGGATAATTACAGTATAAATATATAATAATATAATTTCAATAATAATATATATAATAAAAAAATGCAACAAGTTGTTGCGAGAGCCCTGCATTATTTTTTGCATTTTAATTTAAGTATAATATATTTTAAGTATAAAATTAAGTGTTATCAGGAAGTTATATTGCCTATATAAACCCTCTCGTCGGGGGACTTTTAGAAGTGGCTGTTTTTGGTGCTCCTAATAAAGCAGTATGGAATAGCATTAATAAAATTCATTAAAAAATATAACACATTAAATTAAATATTTCCGATTTTTAATCGCCTATATGTAGTCAAAGTTTAGTATAAGGTTGAGTAGTTGTTGATGTTATTTTCATGTAAGCTATAATCCCCCGGCTGTAATTGTAGATATCGTTCACAGAAAAACGACCAGAAAACAATGCATACATTTCCACACACATATCCGGACTGTTTGATCAAACTATATATTTAGTGCTGCTATTTTGCTAATATGCAGATCAAAGATAATCTACGAGTATATATATATATATTTCAAAACTAGCTCTGTCTCTACATATATATATGTATGTATCCGGATATAATTCCAATGGATGTTATATATATGTATATATAAATAAATAATCATAGAGCCAATGTCCATCTCAATCATAAGAGACCTAAAAAATGAGCTTTCCATCATGGATGGAATCATATATAAACATAATAATCAACATCGTCATGGAAAATATAGACCTAAAAAATGAGCTTTCCATCATGGATGGAATCATATATAAACATAATAATCAACATCGTCATGGAAAATATTTTCAAAAATTAAAAATGGTACGTAATAAAATTAAATATATTGTAAATAATTATAATAATAATAATAATATTAAAATAAAAGATATTGAATATATAGAACAGTTGGCTGTTTCAACAGCAGAAATATATACAATTTTGTTAGGTAGAAGTTATTTTATGCCACTTGCATTAGTATGCATCTCCTTAATGGCTAAAGTGATATCATTATTGAACAATTTAAAAGTATATATATTAAAAAATCAAGATGAAAAACAACCAAGTTCTTCTACAACAAATAATAATAACAATGTAATAATAAATACTGATAATCAGGCCGAAAAATACGATGAAAAACAAAGCATAAATACAATAAATACAATGCCAATGAAAACCAATAATATGCTTGAGACGTCTCTAGATTCCTTACTTGATAATAATTACAACAGTAACGATACCATTGATGATCATGAATACAATAATAAAAAACGAAAAAAGAAGAAGAAAAAGAAGAAAAAAAATAAAAAGATGAAAATAGAGAAAGAAATTGGTGGTGATAATACAAATAATAATAATGATGATGGTGGTGACGAAAGGGATGCAATAGATGATATTTTTGGATTTTAAAAAAAGATACTGGTATATATAATGTGTAAATATATTTTCAAATTTTAATGTTGTAAATAAATACGTAGCATACGATGATGGTGGTGACGAAAGGGATGCAATAGATGATATTTTTGGATTTTAAAAAAAGATACTGGTATATATAATGTGTAAATATATTTTCAAATTTTAATGTTGTAAATAAATACGTAGCATACGAACCAGATCGGTACGACGAGTATATTTTTTTTCTTATGATACGTACTACACTCTTTCTCTACTTCTTCTTTCGTTTACTATTTCCACCACCACTATTATCTTTTGATCTATTTTCCCATGACAATAATAATAAATTTAATGTATCAGCAAATGGAACTTTTTTAGCTGCTCCACCAGCCCCTTGATTCTTCAAATAAATTTTAAAGTTCTTCATACAATCATCTTGATCTTTTTTATTTTTCAATATATTTTTAGTTGCACCTTTGATATTTGATATATGACAGAGAGTTTCACTGTTTCTTAAACGCTTTTCTAAATGCTCCAATGGTAAAAAAGATTCTATTACAGCCAAAAATGTGGCTCCAAGTGATTTTTTATATGATTTCATCGTTTTTCGCAATCCTTTTAGTGGTAATACATCATCGTCATATTCCGATTTTGCACCAATGACACCCCCGAACCATTCCACAAGTATATCGTATGATTGAAATTCTGCTATCTCTGCCAGGAAACTTTTTAATTGCTTTTTTAAAGAGCCTGCACCATATTCTAGCATAAAGAAATCATGTAAAAACTCTGGAAATGTTTGTATACGTTGATCAACATTGTCTGCACGAATCTTTCGAGCACATATTTTACCAATGAGCCCTAATAACTGTTGCAACCGAGCTTTCTCCGCATCTTTTGATGATTTTATTTCTACTTTCTTCTCACTTTCTACTTTACCCTTATCTGGTGGCACAAATACTTTTGATAATTGAACTAACTCTTCCCTCTCTTTTTCCAATTCTAGTTCTTTCTCTTCTGCAAAATGATCTGCGATGCCACTTTCCTCATCCTTCAACGCAGCTTCATTTTTACTTATAATATGCTTAATTAAAATGTCTAATTTTTTACTTAATGGTCGTTTCGCATCTGAAATTGTTTTCGATTCCGTCATCTCTGCAGTACGGCCTAACGCTTCGAGGAAATCCGTAAATGCTATCTGTGAGCGTAAAGATCTTCGATCTTGTACACGATCTCCATTGCGTGACTTTGTCTCATCGACTACACACATTATCGAATATGCAAATGGAAGTGCAATGTCATGTCTGGAAAAAGAATCATTGCATATTTCACTTTCATTGCAAAAATGCGTCCATTCCCTCAAACTCATTTCATACGAAGTTGCAAACGTGAACGAGCCATCCCCACGCGCATAAAAATTAAATATTGTCGTTAAATCTTCAGCATAATTGCAAAAAGTGGTATTTACTTCTTCAAAATACAAACGTGCATCTCTGAAATTATCCGACCCTCTGAAAAAAGATGGCCCTGGGAATTGGCCAACATGATCAGTCGTAAAAGCATATGGTAAAATATCTTTATCCATAAATCTACGGATTGCTTCTGATGGAGAAAGTAAGTCAAATTCTTTTTTACGCGTCTTACTTTTTGTATGGTATTTTTGAAGCGAAGTGCGAACAATCAATTCTAAAAACTCATAACGCATCAATCCTTGAATTTCTTCCGTTGGCCCTTCATCACTTTGTCGAGAGGACCCTTCTTCATTTGGAACTCCACCACATCTGCCAAAAAGTTTACTTAAATCTTTTGTTGTCAGTTGATCTTCATCTATAAATCTCATTTCTTGGCAAAATTTCAACCATGCCGATTTTCGAAATAATAGCAAATTACCACCTGAGCCTAATGTTGCCGCGTAATAACGGAACAAATCCCTAATTGTACCGAAATATCGTGATAGAATTTCTTGCATCGGTTCAAGCTCATCAATGTCATATATTAAATTTGAAATTTGAGATAATTCCCAATCTGAATCAAACGCTCGTCGTTGCACAACATCTGTATCCCAAAATGATTCTGCATCTGTATCACGGCATCTTATTTGCCATACAGATGTATAATACGCATCGCTATCATCTTTTGTCTCATCCTCTGTTTCATCAACGGTATCCTTTTCTTCTCCCGTTAACGAAAAGAAAACTCCCTTATCTGCGACTGGGAAATCTAATATTATATCAGTAAATATTTTTCGTTTCAATATAACTTCACCTCGCAATTTTAAAACTTTCTCTATTTCTTTCTTTTCAACATTATCCCCGATTCCTCGCCCGATACATGTTCTTATGCATCGTAAAACTTTTAACGAACCATTTGTATCTAATGATTCAATCAATGCTTTTGTTCCTTCTGTTCCTAATGGATTGAAACTGGCATCCATATATTCCAATGACATATTATCCTCTAAAATCTTTGCTATTTCTATCGCGCCTTTTGCATCTATATTATTATTTGAATATGTAATATGTTGCATAGATTGACTATCTAATAACCATCTAGACATAATAGCTGCAACTTCACTATCTAAACCATTCCAATCTATATTTAACGTTGTTAAATCAGGAGTGACCATATTGTTGTTTGCCAATACTTCAAATATTGCTTTCCCTCCTCTTATTCTTAAATTATTCCATGCGACATTTAAACTTGTCAAGCTATTCACTGTTCCTAGATATTTTGCCATTTCCTGTGCACTTAGCCATGACATTTTATTATGACTTATATCTAAATCTTTTAATGTTTTGTTACGATCAGAACACAACGCTTGAAAAAAATCGATAAAAAACGAATCGTTAAAATTGTTATTTGCCAAGCATAATTTTTCCAAAGATACACCAGAAGCCAATCCTTTTGATAGTGCCGGCAATGCTTCAACGTATTGACGCTTGTATCCTCCAATATTATTTGATCCAATATCAAGGTCAAATAAATCAGGTGCCTTTGAGACATAATTAGCAATTGCAGTTGCTGCTAGACCATCTATATGGTTATTTCTTACGGACAATGTCGTAATTTCATTTGTACTATTTTCCAATACATTAAAAAGTAAAATCGCACCTTTTGATCTTAAACAACCATGATTTACATCTAAACTCTCGACATCTTCTTCTAATGCATGCAAGACACGCGTAACAATTTGTGAAGATGTTGCTCTACAGGCTTTTATATACATTTCTGAACTTTTAATTGGTTTGCTTTTGTTTTTACCACGTGGACTATTCGTCAAGACATCAATAACATCATCATCATTCAATGAATCATCGCTTGAATTCTCCGAAGAATCATCACTATAAACGTCGGAAAAATCATCTTCAGAAGTACTATCATTATTTGCATGAACTGGAAAATCAAAAACGTCGCGTCGCAAACTTTGTTGACTTTTCCCTTCATATTTGTCTTTTAAGTTAAAATTGTTACTAGATGCGCCATATATGGAGGTATTAGTATTTTTTAAAGCTGTCAATGCAAACACATTACTACTTATATTGGAGTAATAGTCCATTTTTCTATCAAACGTATTCCCTGCACTTGCATTGGATCCATACTTTTCATTAATTAATTTTTTTTTCATTGCTGTTTTTGTCATAAATGGAAGTTTCTCGTTCTTATTTATTTCCATATCCTTACTTTCAGTTGTCGCCACTCCTTCCGCTTCTTCTTGTTCATCACCTACTAAATTTTCCATTCGTTCCGTCAAATCTGTTATTTGAAAAAACTGTTCAAACATTTCTGGATCTAACAATATTTTAGTATACACAAGGTCTAACGAGGTGCGAAATCGAATAGCTATTCTAGCAGCTACATCTAAAGGCAAAGGCAATTCACCAGTTGATACGTTTATATATGGGGTACTATCAAATTCGTTAACATCAACTTTTGGTGCTTTTTTACCTTTCTTTTTTTTACCTTTTTTCTTCTTTCCGCCTTTCTTTTTACCACCTTTGCCTTTCTTCTTCTTACCACCCTTTTTCTTTTTCTTCGGCATGATGGTTATTGTGCTATTTTAAATTCCTATTCGTCTTTAATCTTGTTGTTTGATATATTTCTAACACAAGAAATACATTTGATGCAAGAGTTTAATATCAATACATGCATGTGTTGTGAGATGAATATTATTTTCCACAGTAGTGCATCATCATAATGGTAATAATATATAACAGAGAGGTATAATAATAATAATAGTCGTCGTCAATATAATAGTTGCAATAATGGTATCAGTACCGTATATATCTGGACTAAGGAAAAAATAACTGTCGCCAACGCGAAGCTGTTGTAAGCATAAATATGGAAAGTTGGAGAAAGAAACCCCCGATTTACTATATTTAATAGAAATTATTGCATTAATATAAATAAGTTTAAAAGGGAAATTAAATTTATCAAAATATTAATTAAAATATCCACTTTTATTTTATTTTACTTTAGAATAGTCGTTTTGGTACCCATTTTAAGCCTGATAAATCTTTTTAATCCCTTTTTATGTTTACTAAATACCAGACGACTTATATAAAGCTGTAATAATAAATAACATATAATTGGATTATCATCACAACGAACTATATCCTTTTCAATATATATATATTATATTAATAATAATTCATACATATTCACCACATCAAAACTTAAATTACACGAAAATGCATACTTCGTATGATGTAGGTATATATATATATGATTCTAGATGCTTGGTCGTATTAGTATTTCTTCGAAATTTTTAATAGAACCATATGCAGATATGCTGATGTATATACGATATACATATATAGACTATGTGTTATATCATATATTTCCATCATTGATCAACAACATTTACTTTGATTTTGCCGTTTCTTCTCGCTTATTCATAGCTGTGCCATAAGCCGTTGCACCTAAGAAAAGGCCGACGAAAGCGATCACCATGTTTACAACTTGTGCACTTGCATCATCTGTGTTACCGTCTACAACATTTTGAATACGGAACATTTGCCACATTGCAAGTTGAGCAAAGTTGTAGATCCAGAAGTCTCTGCACATTCTTAGTTTAGAATTTTCATGTGAAATACCAAGAGCACAGAAACCCATAATTCCTTGTGCCATCAAAGCTGAACCCCAACCGCCCATTAAAGTTCCAAACCATGCAACAGTTTCTGCACTGTATTGGCCTGAGCTTAAGTATTGAGCATTCATTCCATCAGCATTGAATACCATCATAACACCAAAGAATGTACCGACAACTGATTGGTATAGAATTGCACGTTCGACTGCATTGCCCATTTTAAATGCAAATGAAACTTTGCTGCCAGAAGCTGACCATAAAGAAAAGCCACTTAAAGCAATGAAAACACCAATTACAATGTTTGCATATATACCAGATGCTGGCATTCCAACTTTTGCTGCGAAGGCAAGGTCACGTGTTACTCCAACGAAAACGTTCATTACACCAAGAATCATTGCCCCTAAACCTGCGGCAGCTTCTGCGTCGGAATCAGCATACTTGGTCAACGATCTGAACGAACTGCCAAACCAAGTGAAGCCGAAACCAAACAATGCCATCATTCCATAAATCATGCGTCGATTATTTGCTCCACTTGGTAATTCGCAACCATATAATACTGCAATTTTGTCGGCGAACAAAAAGCATGCTAATCCAAACCAACTTGTCTGTATAACATATGAAGTAGATGTAGTTAGTTTTTAATTTGTTTATAATTATGTAAATAGGTGCAGGTAAAAAAAGGAAGAAATGATATTACAGATGTTTTAAACATACGTATTGGATAATAAAGGTATTTCCCACTGATTTTGGTACGATAGCCATTTTCGATTTTTGATCTTTTTCTTTTGTTTGTTGTTTTAGTATGTAGTTGTTTTTTTTTCTTTTTGTTATTGTTTGTTGTTTATGTGCTTTGCGTGTATAGACTATGTCTGTATATAGATGTATGTTCTTTATCTTGGTGTTGGACAGTGTAATATTAATATCAAGTCCGGTAATAAATATTAAATATTATTTTAATTTGCCCCCCTTTATTTTGCCAAGTATGTAGTCTATGGATTATACTTAGTATATGTATAAACTGGTAAAGTGTTGTTCCTGTTAGTGGTGTGTAGTGTGTACCTGTGGTGATTTGTGTATTTTGCAAATTTTCAAATTTTTTTTGTTTTTTAAGCGCGGGAGGAAGTACAACTCATATCCATACCTGGCATACCAGCATATTATACTTATTATAGACTATAACTTTAATTAATTTTGAAACAAAATATTTTGCCTTTCTCCTCGGATTTACAATAATCAATAAAGCCATATTGATAGGTACTTTTATTTAACTCTATTAATACCGAATTGCACACTCCAGAATATTTTGTGAAAATTCTCTATTTCTATCCTCAAGTACCAAGTACATCATTCCAGCATTGTTGAGTTCAGCAGGAGGGATTCCAGCCTTTGCACCTTTCGGTATAATAAAAAATAATAATAATAATAGAAAGAAAATAATAATAGAATAAATATTTTTGATATTAATACACAAAAACAAAGTTTCAAAACACTGTGAATTAATCTATAGCATGGTCCGAAAATGAAATACCAGAAGAGATATCCAAACTCTTTTTTACATTTTCCTTTTATCTACCACTATTGCACCCTTTGCACCACCGGAACAAATTAGTTTGTTAAGAAATGAGTAGCAATGATGAAGAAAAGGAATGGGTTGTGAATCCATTACAAACAAATAATACAATGGATAAAAATCAATCAGAACCAATGCAGTTGGAATTTGACGAGACCAAACCTACAAAGTATCAAAGATGCAAGATTTTGTGTAGTCGTGAAAGTTTAATGATATCATTAATAGTAATCAGTTTCAGTTTAGGTAAATTTTATATATGGTTCCTCTTCTACCAACGAAGTATAAAGGGTGCGTGGGTATTTCTGGTTTTAGCTACGTTAGATTGGTTGCTATTTATATACTTTATCGCTCGTATTTGTATGAACATTTGTTGCAAAAATATTTTAAATAAAGATGAGGATACACTTCCTCAGATGACAAAAGATAATATGAAAACTGAATTAGAAGGAGAGGGGGCTGGTGGAGTTGATACGAAAAAATCATCTACAATTGAAGTTTGGAAGTCTCGTTATATGGATGTATTTGATGTGAATGGAAAATATTACATTATAAAGATGCATGTGGCTGAGGCGCTTGAGCACATTCAACAGATTTATTCACTAAACACCATTTACTTTTGCTCCATGCCTGTGGAAATCTCTCTTATTGTATGTTTCGTTTTGGCCATTGAAATATTGATATTGATATGGTCTACCTTCAATATGAGGTCACAAGAGGTACGGGATAGAATTGTATTGCTAGACATTTTGGTAGACTTATTCTGCCTTTCATTCCCACTTTTATATACTTGGCTTATGTTTTATGTTCCCATAACAATAATTGAATTGTATTTAATATTGATTTATCCTTCACTATCAGTTTTAGCAAAATTTAATGAGATCTGGGAAGATTATTTAAAAATAGATTTACAACGTCTCGATGCGAAAAACAAAAATAAAAAATCGACCACCGTTTCTCGTAGGCGAAGAAGCATTTTGAATTTATCTCATAATATAGAAACAATCGAAGCTCAAATAAAGCATTTTCCAGTTTGGCTTCGGTGCAGCTTTTCAGCACTCAATTTAGCATTCTTTATGTTCTTCGCTAGCTTAATTGTGGTGCATACAGGAACAAAACCATCAGATGAGACATGCAGTAATATTTTAACAAATCAAATTTGGAGTAATTGTCCAGTCCCAGTTCCATTTTGTAAAAATCCGTATGTTGCAAATTGCGATTGTGCAGTCCTGGAAATAATTAATTACACGAATAAAACTTTGCCCCCGCAATTTGAGCAATTATCATCGTTAAAGAAGTTATGCCTTTTCAATGGACAATTAGAAACAATACCAACAGCATTTGGAAAAAACCATAAAAAGCTACTCCTGCTACTTATGATTGGGCAAAAGTTGAAGACATTGCCTGAAAGTATTGTAGAAATACCAGATCTAATAAATCTTGCTGTTTACAACAATCAATTGACTTCGTTACCAGAGCGCATTGGAAGTTTGAAAAAATTGACTTATCTTCAAGCTTTTAATAATCAATTAACCAAATTGCCTTCGGATTTGGCGAATATGGACAATTTGGTTAATCTTTACATGTGGAATAATTTAATAGAGTCCCTTCCAGAGAGTATGGATAAACTTCAGCGATTAGCAAAAGTTGATTTTCGTCATAATAATTTGAAACAACTACCCTCAACATCTAATAAATGGAATAATATTCAGTATCTTTATCTTGCAAATAACCCACTATGTGATGATAACGAGGTAAGCTTCCCGCCTAACTTGGAAGATGCTATTGGTTTGTGTAAGCAACAATGCACCGCAGATTGTCCAAGTTTTTGGTTGCACAATGGTTGGTGTGATGACAGTGATTATGCCTTCTATTACATGAAAAGCTATAAACCTGATATAAAGCCAAAACATAATAGTGGTTGCAACGTTGCCGACTGTCAATATGACACAGGGGATTGCAAAACATAGCCGGATACAAAAACGTTTGTTGTACTGTAAAATTACATAATTATATATACCTATAGGGTTCTTTTAGAATACCTTAAAAATATAATGTATAATTTCTGTGATAATTTTTATAAATTTTGTTTTGTTTTTGGCCTCCCACAACACAACAAAAAATCACAACTTTTGCTTGTGATGTAATTTAATATCTTCCGTAAAATCTTCATTAAACGGCATGCCATATAAATGATTTATACTTTAAAGGCTTTGTTTCCCCTTTCGCTTTTAACATTGGATTAATTTTTGCCCATTCTTTATCAAAATTTTCTCTATGGAGCGTAGTATTTAAATGAGTCATGTGTGTTAGAGTATAATAAATTATTTATTATTATTTATTACAGATGTGTGGCTATCATTACAGTATTATTTTAGTTTATGTTTATTACATGAGATGTGCATATCCCTCTGCTCATATTTTAAGGTATGGGCTGTAGCAGGGAAGAACGAAGGGAATCAAGCTACAGTACTTCTTTCTACTCTGTTCCATAACGCCAACATCCATTATGGCACTATGAATAGTGTTATTTTTTTCATATTTTGACACTTTTTCCACTATTTTAAATAGGAAAAT
>LT649794.1:0-13591 GCA_900128395.1 Stramenopiles sp. TOSAG23-2
AAGACATAATTAGGATGAACCATAATCAAAGCACTACTACTGCTATCACCACTACCATCAATATCCATTTGATTATCTTGTGCAACGCGTATTAATACATTATCTTTATCCAATAACCGTTTGATTACACGTATGCATAATTTTCTTTCTCTTTTTATTTCTTCCTCATCATCTTCAATACCAAGTTGATCCAAATAATATTTTACTATTTCCTCTTGCGTCAAACCAGGACGACTTCGATTTTCTAAACTACGTAAATGCATCGCAATCATATTTGCCATTTGTTGATATTTTTCAAACGTAACTTTGACTTTTTTCTTTTTCTTTTTCTTTTTTGGTTTATCATTTGTATCACCATCTTGTTCTATAGCAGTACTGCCTTCTACTATAGCAGTACTGGTAGCATTTGTTGTTGTTGTTGAAGTAGTGGTGGTGCTTGTTGTTGTTGAAATGGCTGTACTATTTGGATCTGGTGCATTTGGATTTAACCCATCGCCTTGTTGTTGTTGTCCCAACTGTTGCATACTACCTGGGATAACGCTTTCCAACATTTGATTTACCGCATTTGCATCTTCATCATTAAAACTATTATTACTATTATCGTTCATTTCATCTTCTTCTTCATCCTCTTCATCAAATTCTACATCATCGTGTTCAACGGTAACGATAGATTTACGCAATAAACGATATGCTTCCCTAACATATTTTGGCGAAATTTCATCTGCTAAATGTAAGCGTGCAAGTGCTTCGGATATACGTACCATTGCTTCTAATTGACGTACCGTAATACGGTAAGATGCACGATTTGCACCAACTGCATCACCTTCTCGTAAACGTACATAACATCTAACAAGTTCTTGTTGTGACTCTGGTGTTATTATTGGGTTGAAGCAACGTGCAAATTTAATATAACGTTGCATTTGCTCTGTGCTATATGGTGCAGCCGCCGCTTCTTCTTTGTGCGTATGTACACTAACAATATGTTGAGCAATGTGATGATCACTCACTTCATCACATTCATCTAAAACTATGAAAAATAAATCAAACCTAGACATAATCGGTGCACTGATATTTAAATTTCCTTTCAAAGATTTCGTACGATCATACCTGCCATATATTGGATTGGCAGCAGCTAATATGGACGTACGCGCATTTAGTGTTGCTTTAATACCAGCTTTCGTGATGGAAATAGTTTGCTGTTCCATCGCTTCGTGAATGGCTACTTGATCGGTTAAATCCATTTTATCAAACTCATCAATACAACAAATACTATTATCTGCTAACATCAATGCACCTGCTTCGATGACAAATTCACCCGTATCCGGATCTTTCATCACACTAGCAGTTAAACCCGCAGCACTACTTGCTTTACCACTGGTGAATACAGCACGTGGCAAGAAGGAGCATACGTATTTTAAAAATTGACTTTTCGCAGTAGATGGGTCACCAACAACACATATATTAATATCCCCACGCAAACGCATACCTTCCGGTGTTGATTTATGCACTCCACCAAACAACATCAACAATATACCACGTTTAATCTCCTCATGGCCATAAACGGTGGGCGCAATACTATTAACTAAACGATTGTACAAATCTCTTTGATCTCTCATTCGCATAATTTCCTCTCTTTCTTCTGGTGTAAATTGCGTCGCAACATCTTCCTCTTCATCATCACCACGTATTGTCCATCCAGTTCCACCACCTGGTTCACTCCAAGTTGCTTGTACGCTACTACCTAAAAAGGAGAGACGATATGTTAAATCTCGTACCCCTAATGCTTTTAAACCGGTAACACCACCTCCTGCACCACTTATACTAGTTTCGCCACCACGACCGAAATTACCCCCGCGTCCAATCTTTGCACTTTCGCCACTTTTCATCATTTGCTTCACATCTGGAATAACAACTAATGCACCAGTGAAAACTAATTTATCCCCAGGCTTTGCTTTTTCCACCGCTTCATGACGTAATATAATATCAACACTACGTGGTAAACTTCCGGGTGGAATTTCATCTGAATTTTCCTGAACACGAACACGTTGCCAATCAACAAATTTGCTTTTTTCCGTATCGATTTGCCATGCCTTTGTATTTGTGCATGCCGGATTTTTACACAAAGCTGGTTCCGTATATTTAAATTGTTGTTCAATATTTTCAGCCAATGTACCACATTGTAAGCAAGTAAACGTACCATACAATAATTCAGGTCTAACTTCCGTAGTGCGTGTTACGGTACCTTGAATTGCACATAATTTACCAATCTTATCCGTGCGTAAATCACGAACGCGTTCAACTGTTGTCATGTTGTAAAACGATACGAAAAATTCTTTATCGCCTTGTTCGCCTTGCACATATTGTGCAGTTTCTGGAATACTACGAATAAATACTTGTACACCTTTTCGTAAAAACTGTTCGTAGCGATAAAATGCTAGTTGTAACGCTTCTGCTAATGTTGGATCGTGTTGTAATACGTGTCTGAAATCAACATATAATGTCGTATGCTCCTCATTTTTCATATTTAATGCCTGATCCACATATTCTAACAATGCTTGTTGACTATGTTGTGACATTTGTGAAGTTGGTAAAATATCTTCATCTATTGTAAATGTTTGTAAAAAATCAACAAATCTTCGTTGGACTTCGACACCTTGTTGATCAATGATACCACCAGAAAAATTAGCTTGTTGACCAACTTGTGGTCCCATTAAATTCGCCATCTTTTTAACTTTTATTTGTTACGGGTGAGAATTAAAATCTTCAATGCAGAATGATAATAATTATAATTATTACTATAACTAGTTACCACTTGTAACTTATATATGTATTTGTTTGATTCAACTGTGCAATATAATTTTCAAATCTATATTTTATACAAATCAATTTTGTATACAAAATGTTGTGATGACCTAACATCACTCTCACATAATGTATACTAACAAGTAGAAATAATATGGTGTGAGATTGATATTTAGGAATTTCCTTCCCACCAAAAATAAGCTGCATTGTGTGTCGTGTTAAATTTAAAATGTGTATTATACAACATGATCTCGATATACTCGAAACATCTCGGACGACTGTTCCCACTTTCTTATACTTGTTAGTATAATAACAACACTTCTAACAAATATAAAATTTGGTGAAGCTATGTCTATAGTAATGTTACGATTACAGAAAGTTATACTTATTTTTCATAGGCGAAATGGCCCGAGATGTTTCGAGAGGTTGTGTTTATACTTTTTGCTGCTGTGATGCTGGTGTTATTTTTATAATGCTATGTCTATATTAGTTGAAAATTAAAATAATTTTTAGAAGAAAAAAAAAAAAAAAATGTTTTTGTGAAAATAAATATTTTAACAAGACTGCACACTATTGAAAAAAAAATATAAACTGTGTAATAATAAATAATAACTAATTCATATGATGGCCTACTAAATAAATAATTCTAAATAATAGAAGAAGAAGACGAAATATATATTAATATTTGTAACGTGTTTGTGTATAAATACTTACGCAATGATCAACAAGTATATATATCATTATTTATAAGATAAAGACATCTATATATATCATATATATAATCAAAGAATAATAGTATATATATATACGAAAAAAAAAGATTCTCGTCATCATGGGGAAAGCAAGTGAACAAAGTATCTCCATGTGCATATTGACATGTGGTTGTATATGGCTTATACTTGGTATTACTTTTTCCGTTTTATGGGGTAATACAACGCCACCGGAGTCACCTTTATGGTTAAACGTAGGCTTATGCAGAAATTCATCTAAAGCTAAAGCTTATGGCAGTTCGCTATGGATGGGCCCAACTGATTTATATACCCAAGGAAATTCAGAAGGTTGCAAATCACCTGTGCCTGATGTGGGCAAAGCATCCATATCAAAAATCGCAACTAAACACTTAGTCAAAGACTTTCCATACTTTCCAAGAGTATTTGCTACTGATCTAATGGATATTATTTCTTTAAACGTCACTGTAAGTTATGATGGCGAGCTTTTAAAAACTTGGACATTATCTACGACTAGTGGCGAGAATGGAGAAAAGCTAGTGAAAGGGCGTAGGTTATCTACTAGTGGACGTAAATTATTGAAAGGTGGTAGTAGTAGTAGTGGTAGTAATGGTCCATCAAGACGAGACTCGCGTTCTCACAGTTCACGTTACTATAGAACTGGTGGGACCGGTGTTTATGTATATTCAAGCACACGTTACGGTGGACGTAAAAGGCGTGCAGTTGAAGGCACAGCAGAAGGTTTTGTACATGCAGTATATTCCCCAGTTGCAATGTTTGGTGAACGTCAAAGAGTACCAAATCCTCCAAAGGCTCCTGCTGGTCAAAAATATGCTCCGCTTAATGGTTACAAAAATTCATATAATAATATTAACAGTTGTACGGATTATCAAAAAGGTTGTGAAGTAACTATGTATAGTAGTTTATCTCTTTATGAAATGAATGGCGAAGGGAAATTTATTACACCTACTCGCGAGGCAGAAACTGAAAGGAAAAATCCAGACTTTTATCAAGTTAGTTCTACAGTACATGCTAGATTTGACGCGGAAACTGCTGCAATGAGTGATGCTACCAGGTATACAACGGAATTTCCAAAAATCTTTGTTACATTTGCAACAGATCGGGCAGATCCTAATAATGCTGTATATGGTACTCTCTGTGTCTTATCATGGATCATGTTATTTTGTTCCTTGCCTTGTGGTGCTGCATGTGCAAATTGTTTATGTGGCAAAAAAACAGGAGGATATAGCAATGAGATGGTTTCAACTGGTGGTAGTGTTTACACGAACAAATTGAATGATAATCAAACGCATGACATTCCACTTGAGTATACAGCAAATATTGATCAATTTGCTGTTGTACAACCAATGCAAGGTGATTATTACATTAATAAGTATAATGATGATTATACAAATACCGATATTGCTGGTAATTTCAGTGGGCGTGTTACCCGTATTAATTTACATACGAATGATGTTGCAGTTATACGCGGTTTAAATCGCATGCCATTATTATCTCAACTGGACCTATGCAATAATAATTTGAAAAATTTAAATGGTTTAAATCAATCAAGAAGCTTGCGCAAACTTGTTGTCGATGACAATAATCTAATAAATTTATTAGGTTTAGCTAGTCAATCAATAGTTTATTTCAGAGCTAGAAATAATGATTTAAGAAACGTATCTGGTGTCCAGGCACCAATGTTACAATTGTTAGATTGTGCTAATAATGATATTGAAGACATTAGTGGGATTAGTTCTTCTTCAGCACCATCTTTAAAAGTGTTGAATCTTTCAAACAACAATATTACCAGCTTAACTTCATTGTGTAATATGGCTTATTTGGAAGCTGTTTGTGTAAGTTCAAATGATATTAAAAATGTTAACCAAGTTATTCCCATGATCAACTCGTGCCCAAGTTTAAAATATTTGGATTTGCGCAATAATGATTTGCCAGAGAGCAATATAAATCAATTAAAAGAAGTATGTCAATATCATAAGCCCGTACCGATTAAATTAGTAACTGAGTAACTTACAGTCATGATGGAGGAAATGAAATAGAGATACGGCGGTACCGCAACAGAACGTTAGGAAAAATACAAATGTAAAGCAAATGTGTTTGGTGCTTTGTGCAATCAAAATCCATGTGGCATACCTGTTGGTGATAATAAAGGATGTGCAAAATGGTGGAGAATGTATATGTATTTGGAGGTTTTTTTTTATAAATGAAAGGTGGAAAGGGAGTAATATAAGTATACCGATTACACATAAAAATCCTTTTTACGGCCCGTATTTTTTTATATTTGCACCGTGCATATTTTACATTATCAAATAATAAACATTTTCATAATTATAAAAATTTTGTAAATGCTGAAGTAGAATCTTTTTTCTTTGATGAAAATATAATATTGATCTCATCTAATAATAAGTACGCGGACATGAATAATGATGATCATGATACTACTATTACTACTAATACTACTAGTAATAATAATAATAATAATAATAATAATAATATCATGGGCGATATCAGTTGTTTTATTTGTCATAAAATAATTACAAACAATGAAACTAAAATAAATGATGTTGCCTCGCAATGTGTCTCCTTTCAAATTTTTAAAGAAGTTTACAGTGAATCTACAATAGATATATTGGCACAAGCATATATTGATAAAAAATTTAACATTTCAATGGATAGAAATTATGAAATGGATATCATTGCAATTGACACCAATAATGATAATTGTAATAATAAATTGTCAACACGCCGACGTAGAAAAATATCAAATCAATTAGGTATACCGAGATCAAATTTTATTGTAAATAAAAAGAACGGCCATGAACGCGATTTGATTTTAAAGAACAAAGATTATTATGTTTTGTTATTGATCTATGATTCGAATGAAGCGGTAAAATCTGTGCATCTTATAAAACATATTTTTAATCATGAAAACTTATTTTCTGGTAATAATATTCTTAATAATAAAATGAAAAAGTCGAAAAAAAAAGACCCGCCATCATCAGTAGTTATTCAAGGAACAACACCAATAAAGCCTGCATTAGCAAGAATTATGTGTAATTTAGGTAATGTCACTAAGACATCGTTTTGTTTAGATCCATTTGTAGGATCTGGATCGTTACTGAAACATTGCCAAGGAACATATAACATTGGTGTTGACGCACTATCATCTCGTTTAATACAAGTTGCTAACGATGATGATAACAATGTCGATATTATCAAGAAAGAAAAAGTATTGTTGAACTATGATTTATGTCTTGGTAATGTATTTCACAAACATTTTCGTGATGGTGAATTATTTGATCAAATCATTTGTGATCCACCATACGGACGCCGAGAAAAACATGTTGATGAATTTGGAAAAGATGATACACGTCATGATACAAATCAAGAAAGGGCCTTGGCACAATTTGAAATATTGAAACCTTTGTTTCATTTAGCTTCAAAGACATTATGTATCAATGGTAAACTTGTGTTTGGATTTTTTAATTATCCTGGCAATGAAAAATGTTATTGGAGTGTAGATGATTTGCCTAAACATGATAATCTAAAAGTGGAGAATATATGCCGTGAAGAATGGAAATATAGCAGTGGGCATATATTGGCACGAGATATTGTAGTTGTAAAACGTGTGTCCGCTTAGGTTTTTGTAAAAAAAAATAACACAACAGTCTTCCATCTGCTGCCGGTGAATGCACGATTGGAAATCCTAACAATGGTTCAGAACCATAATAATATGCAACCCCAGCAATACACCACATATTGAAAATAATTTCAACAGGTTTTGTCCAACTTTTTTGGTTGTAATAGCCGTAAAATAATAATAGTCCACAAGGTGTCTGAATCAATATTTCTTGAATACTTGTAATTAAAACGGTGATTCCCTCATACCGCCCAGGCATCAAATACCTAGGTTCCAATTGCTTGTATCGTTCTGACATCATAGGCCATGCTTGTAATTGTCCTGCAAATACATCCATCATGCTATTGAAGAAGAAACCACAACAAAAGTACCAAGAAGCAGCAAGCTTATCATTTGCATTCAACTTCACTTTGTTATTTGATAATTGTCGGTCACGAAACGTAACAAAAACAGTTACTAAACCTACGGTACACCAAAGCAATACCGGCCATGCAAATAGATATGGTGGTAACATTTGAAACGTTACCTCAGGATGTATTGGTTGTATTAGCTCTAAAATCAACGGAGTAAAATAGCAACAAATTACAAATAAACCAACTGGTGTTATCAATGCTTCCGACACACCTTCTTTTAAAATTGAAATTACATTTATTTCATCACCACTTTTCTTACTTTTTGTTTTTGTATTCGTAGTAATTGTTGGTTTTTTACTCTTCTTACGGCTAGAGCTACGTGTCGATCTTTTCCTTGTTGTTGGCATGTTGATAAATATGTTTTTTTCGATAATTTATTTATGTATATATATATTACTTTCTTTTCGTATATATAGCTATATTATTTCTTGATTTTTGGTTTGAATTTTCAAAAATTATTGTTTAATTGAATTTTTATTATTAATACATAATAATATTTGGATTATATGTTTTATATTAAGGGATATTAATATGCACATATTATAATAGCTGTGATGGGTGATTGATATAGATTATGGATAGCTGGATAGCCAGATAGCTGCTGAGCTACAGTACCTTATAAATTGTATATGCGAATAGCATAGCTGGGTTTCTAAAGAAATAAACCAAGAAAGGAAAAGTGCAAAACCCATACATATACCTCTAAATCTGCATTTTTACATTATTATTAGCATAACTAAATTAATACACGCTCCTACTGGTATTACACACAAAATGATCTCTCTCTCTCGCTCCTTTCTCTCTTTTTCACCGCTTCATCATATTAAGCATTTGACTTGCTAATGATTTTGGACGTTCAAAAATCTCACCACTGTTCGCATCTTCCACTTTCAATGCTAACCGCGTTGCTTGATCAATTGCCCTATTTGCATCTAACTCTCCAGCATAATATGCTCCACCAATTTTAAAAACTTTACCAGGGCCATTTTCCATATTTTTCAATGGTTCCTCTAACTCATCTAAACTGACTTGTCCAGCACATATGACAATATTATCATTTTTCAATATTTGTTGCGTTGTTTCACCTTTTGTACTAATATTTATATGTAAATTACCATCTTCATCCACTTTTTCATATTCCACCCCGCCAATCATTTCCACTTTCATATTTTTTAAACCAGCACGATGTATCCATCCAGTTGTTTTCCCTAAACCTTTACCATGTTTGCCACGTTTACGTTGCAACAATTGTACTTTACGTTTTGGTTTCCATTCTTTTTTTTCATTTAATAATCCACCACGTGTAGTTAATGTTGTATCAACACCCCATTTAGCCATGAAATCTTCATGATTTTCATCTGGATCGAGATGTTCATGTGTTAAATATTCAGCAACATCAAATCCTATACCACCAGCACCAACGACCACCACATTTTCACCAACATCTGCTTTATTAGCTAATACATCGACATATGATAAAACATTTGGATGTTCAATACCTGGTATGTTTAAATCACGTGGTGTAACGCCTGTGCAAATGACGACACTATCAAAATCAATTAAATCATTTGCATCTACTTTTGTTGATAGTTTAAGGTCGACACCATCTTTTTCAATACGTTTATTAAAATATCTTAATGTTTCATAAAATTCTTCTTTTCCAGGAATTTGTTTTGCCATGTTAAATTGTCCACCAATTTCATCTGACATATCAAATAATGTAACATCATGCCCTCTTCTTGCTGCTGTTGTTGAAAATGCTAGACCAGCAGGTCCAGCACCAATCACTGCTATTTTTTCTTCTTTTCCTGGTAAAACTGTTTTTTCTTCCATTTCAATTTCATAACAAGCAGTTGGATTTACTAAACAGCTAGCACGTTCACCTTGAAATGTAAAATCTAAACATGCTTGATTACATCCAATACATGTATTGATTTCATCTTCAATACCTAATTCAATTTTTTTTACAAAGTTTGGATCTGCTAAAAATGGTCTAGCCATACATACTAAATCAGCGTGGCCATCACTTAATATTTGTTCTGCAGTTCCTGGATTATTAATACGATTCACTGCACTTAATGGTATATTTAAACCTTCTTGCATCATTTTATGTGTAACAAATGAAAAGCTTTTTCTTGGAACTTTTGTTTGTATCGTTGGAACTCGAGCTTCATGCCAACCAATACCAGTATTAATAATATTCACACCTTCTTTTTCTAAATTTTTCGCCAATAAAACAACTTCCTCCCATGTCGATCCTTTGGAGATTAAATCCAACATGGATAAACGAAACATGATGATAAAATCTGTACCAACTTTTTCTCTCATTTTTCGAATAATTTCCAATGGAAACCTCATACGATTTTCATATTCACCACCATATTCATCCGTTCTGTGATTTGTATGTTCCACTAAAAATTGATTTATTAAATATCCTTCACTACCCATAACTTCTACGCCATCATAACCAGCCTCTTGTGCATAGACAGCACAATTAACAAAATCATCAATCGTACTTTTTACACCAGATAGGTCCAATCCTTTCGGTTCAAACCATCCTATCGGCGCTTTAATTGGGCTTGGTGCAACATTCCAAAAATGATACCCATATCTACCAGCATGTAATATTTGCATAACAATTTTTGAATCATGACGATGTACAGCTTCTGTTATATCTCTATGTGCCCTAGATTCTAACTTATTTGACATTTTCCCAGCCCATGGACTAACTTTTCCTTCACGATTAGGAGCAATACCACCAGTAACTATTAAGCCAACTCCACCTTTCGCTCTCTCCTCAAAATACCTTGCTAAAGGTGCTAAGCCACCACGTTGATTATGACCACCTTTCAGAACGCCAAACTCTTCAATACCAGTATGCATACTGCCCATAATTAACCGATTTTTTAACGTAGTAAATCCAAGATCTAACGGTTTCAATAAATTTTTATATTTCGATGCCGACATGTTTAACACAACTACTATATATATACTCACTTAAGGATGGATGGGAAACAAGGAAAGATTAAGAGTATATATTATTAAACTCAATAATTTAATTTGTATTATTTTTATCAATGCATGTTTGTTATAGATATAGATAGATATATAAAATAAAATAAATTATTATTTTAGGCCGATTACCAGAGTTATGATGTTATACTATAGTTGCTATATAATAATAATAATATTAGATGTTCTATTTGTATTAAATATAATAGTCGACGACGAGTTGTTAATTTAACATACACACAGCACTAAAAACTCCTCTGATAGAATTTGAGAAAGCCTGGTGGTGGAAAGCTGGAAAGCCTGGAAGGAGTCGTCTGATGACAGTCTGACGACTAGAGAGAGGATCCGAAAACAGGAGAGAGAAAAATAAAAGAGAAAAAGAAAGATATTTTGAAGAGATCCCTCCCTGGGTGAGATAAAAACATTTATAGTAGAGAAAGAGAGAGAACAGAAACGGCCAGCGTATATGTATATATATATATATATATAGCTGTCAGTTAAAAGATATAATAAAGTAATTTGATTTATTGATAATATGGATGCTGCAATTATAAGCATATGTGGACATGCATTGTCAGAATTAGTATTAGCATTTAATATGTCGAGAATTAATGTATTAATCAATGAGTGAAATGAGAAAACAAGCTACAAAGATGGTCGAAACAAATACTAATAATGCACAAAATTTTCAATTGATTTCAGATTATGCTGCTTCATCATCATTATCAAGCTATTACAACTCATGGTCTCGAGCACAATTGAACAATCAAGAATATGCACCAATGTTATGTATATTAATATTTTTATTGAAATATAAAGCAGATCAAGAAAAAAAAGAGTTAAGTTGGTCTGAGAAAATGGCATCACTTGGCAGTCTTGCATTTTCATATCTTTTCATTTATGCTGTTGGTAATCAATATAAATCACAACTGGATTTGAAAAATTTCGCTCCTGGAAGAGGTGGTATGAGTGTAATGCGCCCACTTGGTGCTACGGGAAGATATGCAATGATGGGATGGTTGATTTATCTAGTTGGCAGAAAGTATTTTTCTTGATCTTTAACATTCGTAAAAAATAATATTTCTCAATAAAATATTGATATGTGTAAAAGACATTTTTAAATATTTATGATGCAAAACATCATATTTTTTTCAATCCTGTAAACATCTTAAAATAATCCTTCTGATATAAATATTTTTATTCGTACGTGTATTTAATATAATATATATATATTTTAAATCTTTTATAAAAATATCATATCTTTTATTGAATTTTCCTCTTATCATCTTTACTTATTAATTCATTATTTTTATTTTGATCATTTTCTGTCCAAACTTTCTCTTGAATGCCAATCTCTATGAAGGACTTAATTTGATCTAATATTTCATTTTGATGGGAAAAGGAAGCATTATGCATTCCTAGTGCATGTGCTAATACAATGTGTGCTTCTGAATCATTTGCAAACTTTTTGATTCGTTGACGTATTCGAGTCCCCCATGCTTTTAAATCATCTTCGTTATTCCCATCTTGCCAAACTTTTCCAAATCCTGCGTCTCCTACTGCCCATGTATATGCCCATAATAACAATGTAACTACAAGTACTTGTTCCTTTAACGGTGCATATTTATTTTTATCATATTTATTTGTATGTGTCTCCATTTCAATTTCCCACATATTTATCATTTCCCAATCTTTCTTTGAATATATTTGAAACATATCAGATGATTGTTTATTATTGCCATTGCCATCATCATCAGCGGCATTACCAGAAGCAGAATCATCCATAGTGACATCCGTACATAGCCATAGGCAATATAATACATCAAATAATGGCGTGCCAGGTTGACACATTTCAAAATCTACTAATGTAACACGTTGTATATTTTTATGTAAAATACCATTTCCTAATCGTGCATCGCCATGAAGTAAAGTGAATGGACAATGTTCTACAGCAAATTTAAAACAAGCTTCTAATAACAAACTATGTTCTTTTAATGGTTTAGATGTTTTAATAATAGATGGAAATATCGATCCATGCAATATTTCAAATTTCTTGTTAATTGTATTTTTATTTTCATTATGTCTTTGCATATAATATGCATGTAATCGTGCTTCTTCTTTTAAAAATAATTCTACATCTAATGAATCCTTTGTCGTATCTTTTAATGGCTTATTAACAATATTATCAATATTTATGGCTTCTAATAAATAAAATGTATGCGTTAATAATGGGAAAACATTATTATAATAACATTTGGGGACATTAACATTATTATGTTGAATTAATTCTGGTGCATAATTATCATAAAATGCAACTTCTCTGCTTTTAAAACCAATACCAGAAAGATATAATTGTGCTATTCTTGGTCCTCTAAATTTTGATGATTTACAACAAATATTTATTGAATCATTTTTTTCTTTATATTGCCACGTAATAGTAAATATAAAAATATTTAAATATTTATCTGGATCTGCAATTGTACTTTCATCTGCTTCATGTAAACGTAGTTGAATATCCATAGCTTTTTTAGGTATAATATCTGTATTAGATTGAATAATTTTAATCATAAACATTGGATTCTCTACAACTTCATTTCTATCTCTAGGAAATGGTAAATAATATATTTTTCTACCAATATTTGAATCTTCTAAATAGTGTAATATGATTGCAACGAAAAATCTTGTAAAAAAAATTGGTATATTATAACACAATAAAATACATATATTCCATATTGTATGTATCATTCTTATGTATTTATCCTATATATATATATATAATGTATCTAAACGTTGTTTTTCGTATTATTGTACGACCAGAGGTTTTCCTTGTCAGAATACTAAACTGGCTCCAAATTATTGTTTCATTTGTCAGCAAATGGGATTTGCTGACTCACAAGCTAAAAACTTCCAGACAGTTTGTACAACTTGTTACAAACCATAATAAAGTCTGTGTGTATAAATCTACATTTAAACCC
>LT649795.1:0-13577 GCA_900128395.1 Stramenopiles sp. TOSAG23-2
ATTACTGATGTACAAAGTATTGGTGATGGATTAAAAACAAACAATACATTAACGAGATTGGACCTAAATAATAATCATATTACTGATGTACAAAGTATTGGTGAAGGATTAAAAACAAACAAGACATTAGAGACATTGACCCTAAATAATAATAATATTACTGATGATGGTGGAATACAAAGTATTATTGATGGATTAAAAACAAACAATACATTAAAGACATTGTACCTAGATAATAATCAACTTAGTGATAATATGAAATCACAATTAAAAGCTATACAACAATATAAAAGAGATGGATCAAACGGGTATCAACAAGTGGAATGGATGAGGATAAGGGCATAATAATTAATATATATATTTATATACTACCAACTACAATAGCACAATACACTATATACGATAATAATTACAAAATACAAATAATAAATAATAAATAATATTTTTTTACCAAAAATATTAGAAATATACACTTCTTAGTAAACTTTAGGGTAAGTGTATACATATTATTGTTACCACAAAATAAAACAATCATATAAGGAAATAGAAAGTATATATAATAACAATAATAATACTAACATCGTAAATAATAGTATATGTATATAAATGAAGTTTGAAAAATATGTAGAAAAAAAAAATGACAACTATAGTAAATGATAATAATAATAATAATGAAAAAGAGAGAAAAAAAAAGAACAATGATGTTGATGAGCAACAAATTCTATTAAGAATAGAATTATTAATTGTAAATACAGGAGATTTGTTCAAAGATACGAAAATTATTTATGAAACATTATTAAATAATTGTAACCATACTAATTGTTCTAGGGCAACTGCTGGTGTAGGGATTGAATATATATTGAATAAAGATTTAATAACAAGTTATAATATTGAAATAACAAATAGAAACAACAGAAAAAGACAAGCTCAAAAAGCAACAACAGAAGAAGAAAATCACCATAATAATCATCATGCCAAAAAATCAAAAAACGATAATATTTATCAAACAATGTTACCAGTTACAGCAACGTCGTGTCCAGCACCTGTATATTTCAATGCTGTCTTTGCATGGGTAAAACAATCAATCAATTCAATGGAAAAACAACGTACAAATCCATTTTCAAATTTTGCAATAAATAATTATTTCTTTAATTCGTTTCTTGAAACTTTGAAAAAAATATATCGAAGGTTATTTCGAGTTTATGCACATATGTATCTACAACATTTTCAAGAAATTCGTGCGTTAGATGCTGAAGCACATTTAAATTCTATGTTTAAACGTTTTGTATTTTTTGCATTATCACATGATTTATTGAATCGTACTGAAACATTGCCATTAGATAATTTGATTAAAGCGTTTGTTAGAAAAGAAGGAACGCGGCAGCAACAGCAACGACAACAATAATGATATGATCTGAATGATCGGTTCAGTATGATATATTCGTATGTGTCATATATGTTGTATTATATACATATGCATATATGAATACGAAGAGTTCGTACGAAGTAGTAAATACGAAAGTTCATATTTTTGTGTGTCCTTTAAAAATAATGTACTCGAGTACATCATACAAAAAGCATATTTTACGAAAGCATATATTTTTTTACAACCCCTTTCTCAACTTTAATCTCTCCGCTCTCTCTTTAAATCCCCATCCCTCATCCCCCTCTCTCACATCTTCTGTTCCACTACTCCAACATTATTATTATCATTTTGGACAAACATTTCACCACCAGTCTCTCCATTCTGTTTCGCATTCATATTCTTATTAAGTTGATATGCTTCAACAGCTGCATTTAAATTTTCTCTTGTTTCCGTATCTAAAGTTTTTGCACAATGATCAAACATTTGGGAATTACTATTAAGTAAATTAAGTAGGAATTCACGTGTTTCTACTTGTACATTAACTTGATAAAATTCATCCCCGATTGCTGATATATCATTTCTACATTCATCTTTCATTTCTTCCATTTCATATAAAAGATCGTCCTCCGCAGATAAACCACCAGCACGATCGAAATCATCAAAGATACTTTTTCCATTATCTCCAATCATATCTGATAAGTCATATTTTGCAAACATATCATCTTCAACATTATCATCAAATACTCCATCATCACCAAGTAACCCACCTTCCTTAGCAAATTGTTGCATCATTAACATATCATCACCACCAAATGTATCACCAAAATCATCCTTTGCTCCATCATCATCACGTGGATCATCTACTCTCCTTGCCATTGATTGAAAGGCACGTAATGGCCATGGTACTTGTTGGTAATTAATTTTCTTCTTCGAGGAACGCGTACGCCGACCTTCATTTACATTTATAATTTCATCACCATCAACTATGACATTTTCAATATCAGGATCTCGTAAAAGAATCAATTTACCCATCATCCTAACACTAAGTCTTACCATATACATGCCTTCTAACAAGTCTGGATCGTGGTAATTCCAAATCGTTAAAAATGTTGATAATAATGTATGTTTTTTCTCTTGAATTTCACCAGTTATTGGATTTTTCAATTTCAACACACCACAATCAAATTTTAATGCATTGATAATGATCTGGCCAAATTTGTTAATTAATTTTAAGATACATGTGAGTAAATTATTAATACAACTACTATAACGTGCTTTTGCCATTCGTAAGATAACAAATTGTAATAATTTCAAAATATTGCCATCACCGAGAATATCTTTCATATTCGATACAAGATGATATACCAAATGACCAACACTTTCTAAACCTTGATCTTGCATGGAGTCATTACTAACATCCAATAATCTAAATGTTACATTTAAAATAGCTTCAATACCATTCGCAGTAGTTACATTATTATTTGCTGCATTGCGAAAGTTAAAATTTTGATTTAATTCATTATTTATACATAATCGGACAAAACAAGTTAAACAATTTGTTGCATTGATTATAATAGCATTATCATCAGCCGTACCGACTAATTCACAAACAATTGGAAATACCTCGGTAATAATTGCACTTGCTAATGGTGGGGTAGAATTACCTATGACATGTTGAAAAACTTCCAATGATGCTCCAATATTTCCACCAACTTGTTGTTCACGTGTTTGTAATAAATGAAACATAGGTGGTAAAAGTCTTTGTTGCAATCCCATTCGTGCCAATGGCGATGTTGCCATCGTTGCAATAACATCAACAATTAAAAATACAACAAATTCACCACCTTGATCTTGTCCACCGACTGGGCCTGCTTGTTCCCATTTTTTAAGCATCACCGTCGATATAGTTGGCTCTAATTTGCCCAATATTTCTGGATTTTCAATTTCTTCAATTAATCCTTTTAATGTAGAAAGGGTTAAGTTCAATGTCCCTTGTTTCGTATCTTCATTTAAACATAAATTACTAATGGCCATAACTGCAGGTTCAGCAATTAATTGCTTATCTTCTTGATCAAGCTTACTATATAATATAGCCATTTGGCGACATGCAGTAATGCGTATGGGAAAAGGGGCTGAAGGACTTAATGCTTGTACCATTCCATTTAAAAAAGGTCGTCTACTTTCTTTCGTATGAAATGGACTCATTGTATTGCCAACCCATAATGCAGTTGCTGTTAAATATTTATTTATTGGCGTTGTAACTTGTTTTAATATCAAATCTTGTAAACCTGATGCATTTATTTTTGAAAGTGTCTCCTTGTTTACACCAGATTCAGTCGTATTATTATTACCTGTATCATCTTTTTTTTTAGTTTCTTTATACATTTTTGAAACCGTACCAAACGAAACTAAAAGTGCTTCTATTGGCTTCCACCAATCTTCATCTCCTTTATTATTGCCATATATATTCTCTCGTCGTTGCCTTGCTAAATTTACATAATATGGTATTTGATTATCTGTCATTTCTGCCAATACAATGTCACTGGTAAATAAATCAGCAACACATTCAAAAAACATTCTACCTTCATCCCGCGGACCTGTAGTACGTTTCATTTCATCATACCTTGCTTCATCCAACATATATGTCTCTATATCACCTTCCCAATCAGCCATTTGCTCGCCATTGATATACATTGCCGATATCACCGTTTTCGTGATATTTGAAAAATTTTGAAATACATATGCACGTGTTATTTTTCTAATTTTACCTTCACCAACTCGTAAAGTATCTATATATAATCCAATAAATTCAACTAAAATCATTTGGAGACTAATTAAATTTCCATCGTCATCTTGAAATTCTGTTTCATCACTCCATATCTTATCGATTTGATTTGGATTTTGATTTAAATACAATGGGGAGACAACATATTTTTGATGTAAATCAGCATATGAATGAAAACATTGCGTAATACGATCTAATATGAAAATAATTTGTTTTTCATTTAATAATCCAATCATGCAATCTTTTAATATTGCTTTTAACGTTCGGACAAATTGTATTTGTATACCAAGCTCCGTTACTCCAAAATTGATACATAGTTGTGGGTCTAATTCTGGTAAGAATATATCATTAATCCACATTGGCAACACTTGAACCATCAAATCTTGAAATGCTTTATTATTATCTTTTTTCATTAAAAATTCATCAACAGCAGAATGTACAATTTTCCCCGCTTGCATTCGTAACTTAGTATCAAATGTTTGCCGTTCAGTTAAAATTTTACCTAATGTTGGAAACAACATTGGGCCAATAAATGGAAGTGTTTTTTCATCTAAAAAATCTGAAAATAACGATAAACATTTAATAGCGCCACGGACATAATTTTCTTGACCACTATGTATATATGCGTTGATTTGATCAAACAATGTTGGCCATTGATCTGGCCAATCAAAACCAGCAATCTCAGCAACTACCATACCAAATCCAGTACGTAAAACTTCCACTTCCGCGCCTAATCCTTTTACTGCTAAATCTTTAATTGCATTTTTCTCATCAGGATGAAATGCTTTTTTTTCATTTTGTAATACAAATAACCATGCTTCAGAAATATATCTTTTTAAAACTGTCAATGCTATATGACGAGCGGCGACTGGTCTATTTTGATCAATACTTATCATTATTAATGCATGGCCATATCCATGTTCTTGTTTCATAGTCTCATTTATTTGTTTCTCTGCATTTTTTTGCGTATCCCGGTCAGGTGATAATGCAGCCAATAATACATTTTGTAAACTATCTAAAATTGGATTTGTGTTGTTGTTGTTATTGTTATTCATTGTGGGTGCAGCTAATGATGCCATTGTTGTTGTGTGTGTGTATGTATGTATTTTACAATATTGTTCTTTTAGATGGTAGACTAAATAATAATCTTATAAATTTTTTGATTTTGTATATATAAACTTCTTGTTGTATATAAAAAGCACGAAACATCTATTCAACAACTTTTTTGTGTGGATGAAAAAGTATTTATTTATCGATATATTGTGAAGAAAAAAGTATCTTTTTTTGGCCATTTTTTATTAATTATTATATTATTATTCTTCAAATAGCATAGTAATAGCATTACGGATAAAAGTCAGGTATCAGCTTATCATCAATAAAATCATCAAGGCAACAAACAAAAAGAAAAGAGGTGACACTACCAGCCAAAATAATACGCCAAAAACCTGGCCAGCCAATTAAGGGTTTTCTCTCATTAACTAGCATCAACATAGCATTATACACTAACTACACATCATTGGCCTTCATCGCGTGTGTGTGGTTTAAAAAAAAAAATATAAAAATTTTGTGGTGCGCGTATATAAATTTGTTTTCCCGTGTAGTAAAAAAAATATTTGTGTGTGTGTGTGTGTATGGTACTTCTTTAATAATGAGATGGTTAAAATCTAAGTCATATAATTAGTTTTACTTCTCATGGTAAATAATATGCTCAATACTCAATCTCGAGAATAAATATTCTATCCTACACTATAGTTTCTTTAATATATAAAATTTTTTGTTTTGTTGTAGTAGTTTGTGCGGGATTGAAATGTTTTTTTCCCATACACCCACCACTCGCTACACTCCTTTTTACACTCTGGTGCAACCTGCTTTTTGCAATTTAACAACTCTATATCGAGAGGATGAAAATGCAAATATAAATACTTCGTATATGGTAATCAAATGCCACACATATACAGAAACTGTTTTTACACTTGTATTTCTATTTTAATTATTGTTGCACAACAATCTGCACCAGCACAACTTACGAATTGATCATCATGTGACCAACTGATAGTTGTTATTGTGTTTGGAAAAGCATATTCATTCATAATTTCTTTTTCGGATACGTTATAAATTGTTAATTTTTTATCAAATCCGCAAGCTGCTAATAACTGCGAGTTATGTGAAAATGAAACAGCACTAATCCACGCTGCTGCTTTAAATTCTTTTATTATTTCTTTTTTCACCATATTATACAAAGTAACTCTGCCACCTGCCCCACTTAAGCTCCCTGGCTTTATCGACATAAAATCCGAGGAGAAAGTAAAAGGCAAAATATTTTGTTTCAAAATTCCAAAAAGAAGCCTAACGCACAAAAAAAACCTAAAAAAACCACCAACAACAACAAATTTTAATTTTTTTTTAAATAAATTTTAGATAGACCAACAAATAATGCAATAATTCAAAATTCTGGATGTGAATTATAAAATATACATATATGACATTTATAGAATATTTTCAAATACATTCATCCATTTATAGACAAAACCAAAATTGCTTCAATCAAAAACAATCATGCAATTTCCAACAAGCATTAATAAACCACTCACAATTAATAAATTGCCTGAGCCGGTCACATTTTCATCCAATACAGTATTAAATAATACATATGATTTAAATCTATCACCAATACCATTTTGTTGCATTTTAGAACCATTTTTCACTCCAAGTTCAGATGTAAATAATAATAATGTTCAACAACCAACAACAATAATACCAATGATGGAAAAAAAAGATTTTATTACATGTACGAATCCAAAATGTAAAGCATATTTAAATCCATTTTGTAAATTAGATTTAAAATTGAAACGGTGGAAATGTGTTTTTTGTAATCAATGGTCCGTTTCTACTGAATTGAATGAAAATAATATAACTACTCCAAATAATAATAATAATGTGTTTCAATCACCTGTTAAATCAGATAATGAAAAGTCACCACCGCTGGAAACAACAAGTAATATGGTAGATTTAGTAATACCATATCAATACATTGTCAATTCATCTCATAATTTAGCCACTGGACCAGCTGCATTACGTCGTAGGACTTCCTCGACAACTTCAACAAATAATAATAATAATAATATTCCATCCATCATACAACCAAAACATTTAATATCCAGAAGCTTATCAACAGCAAGTAATAGTTCCATTGGTTCCAATCCAAATGTATCAACGATTCATCCAGCATGTATTTACGTAATTGATTCAAACATTCCAAAAAGTGATGTAATGCATTTAGCAAATGCAATTACAAATGCATTAAATCAATTACCGAGAGATACATATATTGGTTTAATCACATTTGGCCATTGTGTTAAAGTTTTTGAAGTAGGTTTACATGGTATTATTTCTTGTGATTCGTATCCGGGACAATCATTATTAGGAAAAAATGAATTGAATCAAATTGAATTACATGAACGAAACCCAATGTATAGTGGTTCGGAATATATGTCACCATTGCATTTTTGTAAGGAAAATTTAATAAACATTTTGAAAAATTTATCTGGTGGTCCAGATATGAAATTAAAACGTAAAAAACGAAGAAATAGTAAGCGGAGAAAACGTGGGAATAGAAATGGCAAAAATGAGGCAACTGATGGTGAAGCAAATGCTGAGAAAAATGCTATCCATGTATCACCAATAAAACGATGTTTACCAAATGCAATACGTATTGGGCTTGAAATGTTTAAAGTATCACATGAAAGTTTAGGCAAGATGATAATATGTACTACTGGAGAAATAAATTGTGGTAATACTGTGAATTTGGATTATTTAAATATATTGTCAAATAAATGTTTATTGCAAGGCATTTCAATTGATATTTTATGTGTTGGTTCTAATTATTTTAATGTCCCTTTGTTACAAAATTTTATACAAACATGTGGGGGTAATATTTTTATTAATCGTTTATTTAATGAGGAAACGTTTAAATTGAATGTATTAGAAGCAACTTCTAGAAACAAAGTGGATGGTATTAATGAGGAGGAGGAGGATGATAATAATAATAACAATAACACAAATACTTCTTCAACTATTTATCAAGATATTTCACATAGTGGTATTAAAATCCAAGTAAAATGTTTTGATTGTATTGAAATTGATAGAGTAATAGGTCCTGCGTTGACAAATGTTGATGATACGGATAATACCAATGATAACGATGCAATGAATCAAAAATATACATTTCAATTAGGTACATTAGATCCATTAAATTCAGGAATTGTTTTTTATTTTCGTTTATCTGAGAAAGATATACCAGTACGTTTTGGTTATGTGCAATTTACCATCATTTTCAACGGTTTAGATGGTTCGTTACGCAAACGTATAATTACAAAACGATTGCTATTTACCAATTCGAGACAAACGTTTTTAAAGTCGATTAATTGCAATGTAGCAGCAATTGGAATGGGGAAAAAAGCAGTATTAATGGCGCAAAAGATAAAAGATCGCAGTAAAGGTGCAACACGCAGTATGGATGAAATATGCAATCGTGTTTACAATATGATGGCATTTTTTGCTCAACAAAAGGCGAAAATGGTAACAGTGCCTGATGAATTAAAAATAATACCAATAACATTATTTCATTTATTGCGTGGACCTTGCCTAGGACCAATTTTACAACATAGTGATGACATCTGTTGCATGCAAAGATTGTTTTTAAATAGTTCCTTTCAAACATGTTTGCGTATTACACAACCCCGTTTGTATTGTTTGAAAGACGAAGACATATTGAAAACACGACATTTAGTAAATCATTCCACAAACGATATTAATGCGTCGAGTATAATATTGGCAAATGAAATTGTATCAAAATCTTATTTGCAAGAAATACCAATGGTAACATTAGCATTACAATCGAATTTCATTTTAATTTTAGATCATCATACTGATATCTTTATTTGGAGTGGATTTGCCGTGTCTAGTAATGGGTATGATAAAATACGAAATGCGTTAAAGTTAATAATACAACGTGAGGTAAAACATCGTTATCCATCTCCAAATATAATGTTATTTAATGAAAACGATTCAATGGCAAGATGGTTTGAAGCGAGATTGATACCAGCACATAAAGATAATGAATTTCTACAAATGCAAGCATGCCAAAAATTGATTGGTAATTTAAATAATACTCAACGGAAAGAATTAAATGAAAAATTATTATGGACGGATGATTATTCATATTATGAATGGTTGAATCGTGTTATTGCTGGAACGATTGAATGAAAGAGAAGAGTATGTATGAATATTATGAATATATGATAGCGGGGGGGAACCTGTGTGAGAGAGATATCATATTATGGCATCATATATATATAGAAGTGTAGGAGTGTTTAAAAAAAACAAAATTGATAAAACTATCATATCGTACCATGGTCATACACGACTGTACGAAAAAATTAAAATTATGGGGGGGTTATCATATTTTTATGAGAATAATTTTAGTTCGTATGATAAAACAAAAGGGTGTTTTTACAAAAAAAGCTTTTATGATAATTATAAATTATATCATATTTAATGTACATATAAACACACACTACAAATTTATTTTAGAGGGTCTCTCTTCATTTCAAAACACGGCGACACAGAGGAGATTTTTATTCTTCTTCATTATCAGCACTAGTATCATCCTCTTCCGTTGTTTGTTTTGGTGCAACTTTTTTTACTACTCTTCGTACAACTTCTTTTGTTCCATCTACAACTTTCTTTGCTCCACCTTCTACCGCTTTCTCGTCTTTAGTTACTTCTTCTTTTACTTTTTCTTCAACTTCTTTTGCTTCATCTTCGCCTTTTTGAACAGTTTAATGCGTGGTCAAATGAATCAAAATCCTAATCCAATGCGTGGTCAAATGAATCAAAATCCGTTGTTTGGAAGTGATATTAGTGCGGATAAGATTATGAAGAGGGCGCAAAGTGGGCATAATAAAATGGCTTTATAAGAAATATTGATGTGATTGAGTATTGAGCATATTATTTACGTACCACGGGAAGTAAAATTATTACTCGTAATATAACTTAGACTTTAACCATCCTTAATATTAATTTACTCAATGATAATTCCTACTCTCCAAACGTATACAGTAACTGAGTTCTATTAAAATGTGAATTGTTTGGCATACATTTTTTATTAAAAAAACACACACATTATCGTACTAATTAGAACAATTAATAAATGAAGTATTGGCACAAATTTATATCTAGTAATAGCAGGCGAGCTTCCGCCTGTACACGTCCAAATGGTGGATGCATTCTCTAGATCATAACATTTGTTTGCTTGTCCAGGAAAATAAGAGAGAATAGATTTTTCATGTTTTATCTGGCTGCATTTAGCATCGCTATATATTGTCCCTACGAGTTTTACATCAGAACTATCACAACGATCAGCACTTGCTTTCATCCATTCTCCAGCAGCCCTTTGTTTGCATTTTCCATCATATACTTCTGTTAGATGTTCATTTTTTGCATTGCATCCATGCTTGATAAATTTTCTATATGTTAGTACTGATATAGAATTAAAGCTATCATCGCATTTTACCCAGCGAATACCGTCATCTACTTCACTCCCGTCGCAACCATCTTGCTGTTGAACTTCACACCATCGATATTCGTCGGAGCATGTAGGATTTGGGCAACCTTCTTGATTACTACACCAATGATTTGACCATGATTCTTTACATGTGCATTTTTCTGCATATGTAAAAAGGTAATCATTGAACGTAAAATTGATCAATAATATTTGCAATATTAAACATTTGACGTTTATGATATTCATACTAGAGATTAATCGTCGTCTAATAATATATTACGAGTATATTATTATTATATATATATATATGAATTAATATTTTTTTTTATTATTTCGTAAAAAATACGTATTTATATCGATCCATCTCTCATATATTACTTCGTATATATATATATATTCGTGTATATAATTATAATTTTTTCTATATGGTCCGTAATAACCTAAGAATGTTCTTTGCATGAATAATTAATGCATTATTTTCATCATAAAACTCATTTTTTTTCTTTGTAAATTCTCTTAACAAAGGATATAACATTGGAATATTCATATGAGGATCGCAAATACAACGTATCCATACACGTTTTAAGATACGAGTAACCATTTTCTCTCGTGGTTTCCGCGCTTTTACGATTGAAGATAATGCCTTTTGCAAATTTTTTACATTTAATTTCTCCTCTTTTTTTAAAAACTCGATATCGTTCAATACTTCATTTAATTGTTTTATAGATGGAATCAAACCTGCATTTTCATCATCATCATGATCATGTTTCGCCATCGTTTTATTGAGATAATTGTTGACTAGTACATTTTTTATACTATTGCAGAAAATTCTACAATATCCATTTTTAAAAATTAATATACGCAATTCATTTGTATCTAGATATTTACTTTCATCTTCTTTCTCTCCGTGTTTTACAAAACCTAAAGTTCCAATCTGGTTATCAATTCTTTTCACTTGCCCAAGCAAAGATGAGCTAGAACCAATTTCCATTAACAGTGTTGTCGAGGGCATCATACTTAATGTTTCAATACAACGTTGAAATTTTACACTGGAAACTATAGTTTGTGCATGATAATATTCATCAAATACTATCTCCTCGTTATTGGTCTTATCACTTGAAGAGGAAAGCCATCCATATTGAATAATTTTATTATTTTTTTTTTGCTGATTATTACCTTTTAAAATGGTTCGAAAACGTTGTATTAACCAATCCTGGAAAATAGAAAATAACGGAGAATGGTATGCAATTTGATCTGTATCTAAATCTCTCCAAAATAATTTACTCCCATCGTTTCTATCTTGAAACGTCGAAATAAAATGTTGATGTAAAATATCAACTTGTTTTGCGCTTCCAGAAATAGTTTGTCCATGTGGAGAATTTTCACAACCAACGATAACTTCTTTTAAATTCAATTCATCAATCGCTGCTTCAATCTCTTTTTTTGATAATCCACAATAAGACATTTTACCAGTTAAATCATATATTTTTGTGGAAGAATTGTTGTCGTCGCCATTTTGCTGTTTTATATATTTATTTACATTATCCTTATGTACGTAATAATAAAAATTATCTGTATTGTCATTCAAGACAAGCTCATCTTCATTATTAGCTTGCATTTCAACCGCTAGCTTCTTCGATTTAGTGATTAATACATGAAAATTGGGTTTAATCATTTCGACCATTTCACTTTGAAAATATTGTATCAAAATCGTTTCTTTTTCAGTTGTCAAGCCAGCTAAATATCCTGCTGATGTTTCACCAATGGAATGACCGACTATATAATCTGGTTTGATACCTGCTTCTTTCAATATATTTATCACGCCGATTTGGTATGCAACAATACCAACTCCCATGTATTTTTTCAAGCTCCACTTTGTACCAATTGAAAATAACGTTGTTAAGTCTTCAAAATTTGTATCGACTTCTTTAATTATACGTGTTAGCCTTGATATTGTATTACGAAAACTATTTGAAAAATAAATCAATTTCGTTCCCATAAATTCCCATTGACTTCCAATTCCACCTAAAATAATTGCTAATTGTTTATAGTTTTTTGCTCTATTTGGTGACTTTGTCAATGTATGTTTCGCTTGTATTAATTTTTGCAACGTATTTAGTTGTTCTTGTGTGTTCTTAGTGTCGTCTTCAAAAGATGCTAATGACGATGATGATGATGATATTTTCATATTCATATTCTTATTCATATTTTTATTCATTAAATTATTATATTTATTATTTTCATCATCCTGTGGGTTCATTCTATTGAACATTGCCATTTGTCATTAATGGTTGGTGATGTTTTTTGATGAGATGATATTGTTTTTTGGTTGTTGTTTACGTCTCTCACCGACATGTATTTTGAAAACGGGTAGTGATGTGAGTTCGACACACAGAGGGCATGCGAATTGCAAAAATACCATTATTAATAGCAGGTAAATAGCTACTGTGATGCCGCCGGTTCTCCAGTTCGCAACAC
Organism: Stramenopiles sp. TOSAG23-2; assembly: GCA_900128395.1. Taxonomy (NCBI): domain Eukaryota; species Stramenopiles sp. TOSAG23-2. The sequence goes on from LT649795.1 coordinate 13,195, forward strand.
AAAAAAAAACATTGAAAAAAAATGATTAAAATTATGGGTAGGAAATGACGCAGCAAATCTCAGACCAGAAAAATATGTTTTTTTTAGGAATTTATAATACCTTAAATTATGGTATACTACGGCCTGCTACCCTGCTAGCCAGCTAGCTACGAGGACGACTACCACCAGCGGTATACTATTATGTATTTTAAAATATTTGCATTTTTTCAATCCTTAATCTAAATCTATAAAAATTGTGCATATTGGCATATACGAATAGGGTTTCCTAAAAAAAATGTATAGTAGTAGTAGTAGTATGTTTATAATAACAGTGTATTATTATGGTCAACAATTTTGCTCTCTCTTTTTCACTCCTTTCGATTTTCGATTTTCGATTTTCGGCC
>LT649796.1:0-13219 GCA_900128395.1 Stramenopiles sp. TOSAG23-2
CTATAATACTCCTTTACTATTGAATACTGTTGTTAACGAAAAGGCTGTCGTTAAATTGTTGTGATTCTGATGAATTGGTAATTTTTATCAATCACGTTTCTTTTTCGATTGATGAAATTTATTAGATTATTTTAACCTTATATTATCACTTGCTAGATTAGGCAAGTGACGGATCAGAATATTTATCTCCCTTAATCCTTAATTCGGGTCCCACGAGAGGAGATATATTAATATACAACACTGAAATACGACTAAAATTAAAATAGGGATTCCTTAATTTAAATTTAAAATTTTGCGTGCGGTCAAAAAGAAGATCACATTTCCTCCGTTCCTATCCAGGGCTACAGTACCAGGTATCCAGCTATCCAGCTTAAGCTATCCAGCTATCCCTCCCGGGTTGTTTTGTGTGGTGCTGTGCACTTCAAAGAAGCGGTTCGAAAAGGTTCTATTTGAAGGTTCTATCAGTTGCAACGGTGCAAATTCATTGGAGACAACCTTCCAGCCAGTAGTAGTGGTTTAATGTGTGTGTTATTGAGTTACAACCTTTTGCTGCTGTGATTTATTTGTTGCGTGGTTGTATTCATTTCAGACAACCTTCCTGCTGTGGTTTATTTGTTTATTTTATTATATAAATTATTTTTGGTTTTTCATTTATATTCCTTTCAATTACCACTTCAACCATTATTGATTATGGACGACAATAACAACAATAATAATAATCAACACCTCGAACCATGCTATGAAGAAAAAGCAGGTTTTTGTTCGAAACGTTTTTTCTCGTGGTTAGGACCTTTAATAAAATTAGCTTCAACGAAAATTTTAAAATTACCAGATTTACCAGATATAGTTGATAGTGATAAAAGCAACATACAAATTGAAAAGTTTCAAAAAGAATGGAAACGACAAATCAAGGAGAATATTAATAAGAAAAATACAACAGTTACGTTAATTAGTGTATTGAAAAAAGTATATGGTCCATCTTTCATGAGTGCTGGTTTTGTAAAATTAGGCCATGATATATTGCAATATACCGCTCCAATATTATTAAGTTTAATATTACAATTTATTGAAAATGGCAGCACTGATACGTTTGTAATTTTTAATATAAACATACCAACTGGAATTATTTTTGCTATATTGTTATTTTTGAATCAAGTTATACAAAATTTTTTTCTCAATGCTTATTTTCATCGTTGTTATCGAATTGGTATGCAAACTCGGGCATGTGTTATATCTGCTATTTACAATAAAAGCTTACATGTATCAATGTCAGATCAACTTGATGCATCTACTGGTTCTATTGTAAATTTAATGTCTAATGATACAAATCGAATTATGAGAATTTGCTCCTATGGACACAATTTATGGTCAGCACCATTTCAAATTATTGTTGCTTTTACGCTTTTAATGTTATACATTGGACCATCTTGTGTTGTTGGTATATTGGTGATGATTGTATCGATTCCTACGAAAAAATATTTTGCGAGGCAAATTGTTAATTTACGAGAAAAAGTTGTTAAAATGACAGAACAGCGAGTGAAACTTATTAATGATGTTTTGCAAGGAATTCGTATCATCAAATTATATGCATGGGAAGAAAGCTTTTTAAAATTAATTTCAAATGTTAGGCAAAAGGAAATGGATTGTTTAAATAAAGAAATTATTGTTAAGAGTATCAATGAAACGTTATGGAACTTAACTCCAATTTTAGTGGCTATGTCTACCTTTGCTGTTTATGCATATAGTGGACGAGAAATGAAAGCCTCTGTCATTTTCACTGCATTGGCTTTATTTACACGAATACGTTTTCCATTATCAGTATTTCCATCAATGATTACCTCATTGATAGATTTTTTCGTTGCTTCTGATAGAATTACTGCATTTTTACATCAACAAGAGGTGGAAGGCTTAAAGATTTATGAAAAAATAGATGAGGTTGCTTCAATTACCGTTGAAGGTGATGCAATTTTTATGTGGAATCATCATTACAATAATAGTAAAAAGAAAAGCGAAAAAAATGTTAAAGAAGAAGAAGAAGAGAAAAAAACAAATGATGGTGATGATGGTGGTATTAACACACCAACGGCGAACGCAACAAAAGCAAAGGAGAATTTTTTGCTAAAAAATATAAATCTAACATTAAAATCTGGACAATTATGTATGGTTTGTGGGAAAGTTGGAAGTGGCAAATCATCATTAGTTCAAGCAATTTTAGGAGAAATGAAATGCAAGTCAGGAAATGTGAAAATTCGTGGTAATTTATCATATGTGCCTCAATCAGCATGGATATTAAACGACACAGTAAGAAAAAATGTTATTCTAGAAAACGAGTTTGATGAAGCCAAATATAAAATGGCATTGGATTGCAGTGAATTGATATCGGATTTAAATATTTTGCCTGCTGGAGATAAGACAGAAATAGGAGAAAAAGGCATTAATATTTCTGGTGGACAAAAACAACGTGTTGCCCTAGCAAGAGCAATTTATCATGATCGTGATATCGTCATATTAGATGATGTTTTATCTGCTTTGGATGTGCATGTTGGCAAAAAAGTATTTAACAAATTGATCCTCGGTCAATTAAAATCAAAACTTGTTATTTTAGTTACACATGATTTATCGTTGCTTCAATTTGCTGATCACATTTTGCATATTGAAGATGGAGAAATTGTTTCTAGTGGATCATATGATTTTTTGATGAAAAATAATAATCAATTTCAAGACTTATTAGTAGACATTGAACAAAACAGAAAAGATGATACCAATGTGAAAGAAGAGGAATCGATTGTTGTAAAAACAACAACGGCTGACGCTACAAATATTGATACAAACAATGTATTAATAGAGACAAAAGCAGAAAATACCAATAAAAGCACTGATGAAGAGCGTAAGGCAGGATCAAAAATGATTAAAGCAGAAGTTCGAGCAAAAGGCTCTGTTTCATCTAAAACCGTATTTGCATATTTTGGAAGTTTTTTTCCACGTATGTCATCTGGAATGACAATTGCATTGATTCTTTTCTTCATGGCATTGGCGAAAGGCTTAACCCTCGCAACATCTTGGTGGCTATCTTGGTGGGTAACAAGTGTTGAACTTTCAATATCTGGATATGTTGACCATGCATTTTTTATCGGAATGTATGGATTATTTACATTTGGAGTATTAATTTTAATTTTGATATCATCCATATTCACTGCAACAGGTGCTATCTCAGCAGCTACTCGTTTACACGATAATATGTTAAGTGCTTTGTTAAGTGCACCAATGTATTGGTTCGAAACAACACCTACTGGGAGGACACTTTCCCGATGTTCAAAAGATGTCGATGAAGCAGATACGTTGTTACGCCAGGCATTTACATCAATGTTAAATTGTATGGTGGAATCATTGTCAATCTTGGTTTTAGTTACAATATTAACTGGTGGATGGTTAATTATGGGCTTAATACCGGTAACGTTTTTGTATTATCATGCAATGATATACTATAGAAAAACATCAAGGGAATTGAAAAGATTGGAAAGTGTTTCAAGGTCACCAATCTTTAGCCATTTTTCAGAAACTTTAAATGGATTAAGCAGTGTTCGCACGTTTCAAATTGAAAACGTATTTGAACAAAAGATTTTGCAACGAGTAGATACGAATCACCGTGCTTTTTTTTTAATTAATGCAGCAAATAGATGGTTGTCAATCCGCTTGGAATTAATTGGTGGTACTTTAACGCTTTTGACATGTATTATTTTAGTTATTTCTAGTACGCCAACAACTGCAGCTTTAGCTGGATTAGCCTTAGTCTATATAACACAAATGCTGAATACATTGAATTGGGGTGTTAGACAAGTATCAGAAACGGAAGTGAGATTTAATGCTGTTGAACGATTGTTAGAATACCAAGGAGAACAATTTCCAAAAGAAAAATCTAGCACATTTAAAACAGATCCAACAACCAAGATGTGGCCCTCTCAAGGTAAAATTGAATTTGTATCTTACAGTATGCGATATAGAAAAAAATTACCGTTGGTTTTGAAAAATATTTCATGCACTATACCTGCAGGCAGTCGTGTAGGAATTTGTGGAAGAACTGGTAGTGGTAAAAGCTCAATGTTTGTTGCACTTTTTCGACTTGTTGAACCTGCTGATGGTTCCATTAAGATTGACGATATTGATTCCAAGACTCTTGGTTTGAGAACTTTAAGAAGTCGGATTGCTGTAATTCCTCAAGATCCAGTTTTGTTTGTCGGTACTATACGTAATAATTTAGATCCATTTGAACAATATGAAGATTCTGAAATTTGGGATGCATTGAAATTATGTAATATGTATGAAGCATGTAGTACACGGCCAAGTAAATTGGAATCAGCTGTTAGCGAGGGTGGGCAAAATTTTAGTCAAGGAGAAAGACAACTACTATGTATTGCACGAGCTTTGTTAAGAAAACCAAAAATTTTATTATTGGACGAGGCGACCGCTTCTATTGATTTCAAAACTGATAAACTTGTACAAGACATGATACGAAAAAATTTCATAGGATGCACGACATTAACTATTGCACATCGGCTAAATACAATCGCTGATAGTGATTTGATAATGGTATTAGATGATGGAAAGATTGCTGAATTAGATACTCCAGAAAAATTAATGCAGTTGAAAGATGGCATTTATCGTGATATGGTAGATGCGGATGAGGTAAAAGAAAGTAATATATAAAAAGAGGGTGAGGGAAAAATAAATATGATTATCGTCCCCGTATATTTTTATATCATACTTTTTATATTTTTATATATACTCGTTTTGTTTCATGTTTCACACACTATATTTTATGGTATCACTTACGAAGTAGATTTTATGTTTTATGGCATCATAACACTACGAAGTAATGATATATTGATATGATTGTATATATAGTACGTATATGAGTAAGAGAACATTTTATATATACGCTCGTATGATATCATATTTGATACGAAGGTTCGTACTACTTCTTTCTGCTTATGTTGCCAATTCCCTGTTTCCCATTATTCCACGTTCCTTCGATAACCTCGCCGTCTCGTTTTGAGAATCTACCACGACCATCTTTTTTTGAGTTTTTCCATGTACCACTATATACATGCCCAGCAGCATATTTCATAGTACCCATTCCATTCATTTCATCAGCTACCCATTTACCATGATATTTATCACGATTCCAAAATAACATTTCTCCAAAACCATTTTTACGATCATTTCTCCAATTGCCTGTATATTCATTGCCATTATTATAATAATGTTTTCCAACACCATAACGTTTGTCATATTTCCATTCACCTTCATATATCTCTTTATTTGCATAAACAAGCTTACCTTGGCCATTTTTATAATGGGTCATATCTTCACCGACAGCAATTTCACCATCATATATATCACCTTCTGGATAAATTAATTGACCTTTATTATTTACTAATTTGCCATCTATCCAAGTGCCATTACAGCGTACACCATTTTTAAAGATAATAACTCCATTGCCATTATACGTATCGTCCCCACCCCATTTGCCTTCATATCTTTCACGTGCATCTTTATTAGATAAATACTTTTGCTTACCACGACCACAACGCTTATCTTGTGCCCATTTGCCTTCATATTCTACGCTAGTATCATCTTCCGCCACATCAATATATGTACCATATCCTTTTCGTTGATCATTTTCATATTCACCATCATATTTATTATTTGTTTTCATGTATTTGCTAACGCCTTTTCCATGGCGAACACGGCCCAACCCGACTACTTTGGTATCACCATGGTATTCATACGTCGAAGTTTTAATTGTCCTATCGTCCGCTTTTTCCTTCTCCTTCTGCATGCGTATATCATCTAATGAGACATATTTTTGTAATGAAAAGGATGATACATCCCCGCGATGATTTCGACCATCCCATCCTCCAAATATTAATACTTCTGAAAGTGGAGGCGTTGTTACAGTAATATCAATTTCATTATTAACATTTGTTACAGTTTGTGATGCATTGCCATTTAATGATAGCATTGTGTGACCAATTAATGCTGATGGGGTGGAAAAATTGATATCGTTAAATTTGTCTGGTTGCTCCCCGAATGCTTCCATCATATCATTTGCATCTCGTACTTGCATTGTGTTTACTTGACCATCCTCCACGCCAATTGAGAATAAATTGCATGGTGCCATGCCTTCCCTTCTTCGCCCACCATACACAATAATAATTCGCTTCAAATTACCATCTTTAGGGTTATTATAATCTATATCATACGCAACTGTCGTTTGATACCAACGTCTTAATGATAACATAGGTGCTACAGAGCCAGATAATTTAACTTCAGACCAAGTCCATACCCGGTCTAAACCATCATCAGCTACTGTAATAGTTAATACATGCATAGACTCGGATGTGCTTAAAGGTGGTAACATTTCATCTTGTTCAACTAGCTGCTTGTTATCTCCCTCTTTCTCCCCTTCTTCTTCTTCTTCCTCCTCCTCACCACCATTACCAGAAACACTTCCATTTTCCATATCTTCACCTTCCTCTCCATCCAGTATAATACTTTCATTTCTTTCCAATTTTGGATAGTAATCCCCACCTAGGATAATAACACGAGCGAACATTTCACCAGGTGTTGCACGTATAAATAAGCATTTATCTTCCTCTGATTCTTCTTCCTCTTCCCCCTCCGATGCATTGCTTTTTTCACCTTCTTCTTCCCCTTCGTTCTCCTCATCATTTCCTGTTTTCTCCTCAACAACAACAGGTGGTTTTTCAAGTGGTGGCCAATTAGGTGGATTTGCCAATGGCACTGCAATCATATTATGTCGATAACGTGGCGATGGTTCTTCTCCGGTAGTTTTCGGAATTTGCCACATATTTTGCAAGGCATCAAAAACGCAAAAGTCACCTAACGGCAAGTTTTCACTATTTAATCCACCAAATATTGCAAATTCAATATTGGTCAACTTACTAGAAGCATGCCAACGACGTGGTTCAGGTACAATTCGGACTGGTTTACTATTACTACTATCATCACCTTCAGCATTTTCCTCTTCTTCATTTTTAGAGTCTTCCTCCTCTTCTGTTTTTTTGGATTCCATATTATCATTATATTCTTCTGGCGTAACTATAGGTAGTATTTCCCAACGAAGTTTGTTTAGAAACATACCGTCCTCATCAGTAACTTTGATTCTTACAGTATCATTTAACAAGGTTTCTTTCCCAGGAACTTTGTCATCGTCAATAATTTCACCACCAAATACATATATATACTGGTCATCCATTAATGTTTCAGCAACATGACCTACTCGTTTTTTTACATGCCCAACTTTTGGGTCATACACGTTTATGCTATTAACCCAACGTCGGTTATTATTATTATTATTATTATTATCATTATTATTATCGTTTTCATAGATAATTGATGTTTTTGTTTCTTCCTTATTTTCATTTGCTTCATATTTTTCAACTGCACGTACAGGCATTGGATTCAACCCACGTTCTTTTGCAGTGCCCATTCTTAAACGCCCACCAACAATGTATGCACGATTTTTCACACGTGTTGCAACACTATTCACAAAATTATATTGTTCCTCTTCAATTGCAGTGCCATATTGTCCAGATGAATCACCTTTATTCATTCTTCTTATTTATTCTACTATAATACTATCCAATATATACTCCTTCTTATTATCTTGTTTTCCAAAATGAAATATCTATATATTCAACTATGTAGACACGTTATTAAAACTACAAAAATGTGAAAAAGGAGGTAGGTAAATAGATGTATATATTTACAGATATATATATCTCTTATATAGATCATTCCCCAATGCAATGATCTACAGTAATATAATATTATATTCTTGCCCATCAATGTTGTTTTTTGGTTGTTGTTGTTCAACGTCTTGCGTTGCGCGTTGCTTCGATGAAACGACGTGTTTCCATATTCTATTATTTCCCATTTCCCCCATAGTGAATAGTGTTAAAAATGGCACATAGAGGGTCCTTCTAGGAAAAATTCTTCTAAAATCCGTCTCATACTTTTTTAAAAATATATTAAGTATATATATTTGTATACTAAGATTAATATTTTGACAGCAATATTAGTGTACGAATATAATTATATACTTAATATATTTTAAAAAAAGTATGAGACGGATTTCAGAAAAAATTTTTCCTCATGTATGTTCGAATTATTATTACAATTATATAGACTTTTCAAAGGAAAATGGCACTGCGTATATTCTAGATTATATATTTTTAGAAAAATTTATGCTCTCTATTAATAACAGAGTCGTCACATGCTCATGTCAATGGATTGAAAAATGGTACAAATTGTGTGATTCGTTTCCGTGTAAATGGACATAATCCTCTTAAACTGGATGTACATTCTTCGCATATTAATTTCCCACTTGGAACAATCAAGCGATCGACTTCTCGTTCCATGCAAATTTTACAAATAAATGCATCAGCAACACGTTGTGAATAAAGTTCTTTTTCTTTCTTTATTTCTTGAAATTTTTTATCACGTACACGTAATGTTTCTACTTCTTTCCTTAATGCAAGCGTTTCTGCCATTAAATCAGCTTGGTTAGAATCTATACTAAGATCTACTTTTGCAAGGATATCTTCCACTGCTTTGATATACTTTGCACTATCCAGTGGTCGTAATTTGTCATTACTTTCAATAGGTATAATATTTGATGAAATATTATTGTTATTATCTTCTTCTTCTTCTACCACTCCTTTTGACTCATTGTCTCTACGTATATCTTTCTTATTGCCTCCTCCTCCTCCTCGTTTTCTAAATGGATCTACTTTCCGTAAAAGACCAAATTCATCATCTGAAGACCTTTGTCTTCGTAAAGGAGACCCAGTACCAATTGCATCATTTTTCCTGCTTGAAGATGTTTGAAAGGAATATACAGAGGAAGATAATAATAGTTTTCTTTTACCACCCGGTCCTATAAGCAAATCAACATGTTTTAATGTATTTCCAGATTCATCAGACGTACCGACTACGACGGCGTATCTCATTCGTAATTTTAATGATAATTGTCTAGCTAATTCATTCATGTTGTTTAATGATTGTTCAGACATAGCATCACGTCTAGATAGTAAAACAGGTTCATTCTTCTTTTTCTGCTTATTATTATTATTATTATTATTATCATCATCGGGATGACCAAGCATATCAATATCATCAACGCCATTCTCATTCGTACTACTATCTTTACCTTCAATCGCAACAATTTCACCTGGAATGAACACACGCAACGGTGCTAACATCAACATTTCACGATCCTCATCTGTAACTATAGCGCCAGGTTGACCACGACGACGTTCCATACTTCCTCCTTGATCATGGGATATACCATGAATTCGTAATATCGTTTCAAACACGACATTAAAATCAAAATCTCTTAGATTTATATCCAATTCAATACTTTTACTCATAGCTGATAGTAATGAATCTAATACCATTGGATAATCTTTGAATTGAAAATTAAAAATTTCATTGATTGCCATTGATAATATTTGTTCCACTCGTATTGAATTACTTTTAACTTTATTTAATGCTAGTACAATTTTTGATTCTTTTCTATCAATATAGAAACTGCTATCATCTTGCTGTCCAATACGCGTGACATCTGTTCCACGTCGTAGTGTTTTACCAACATTAAATTTCATTTTAAATTTACTTTTTATTTTATCAACAAATACAACAGTGAAATTAGATAATTTACGTGATACCAATTCCGCATGATGTTTTAATTCATCAACACCATCGTTTGCAACGTTACTGCCATTATCTGGAAGTTGATTTAATATAATACCAACAGCTTTGTGAAATAAGTTATTTCGTATAAAAGAAGTAAAATCTTCACCCATTAACAATCGTTCTTTCATCGTCTGCTCTTCCATATTACTACTATTATCACCATTTGTATTATTACTTATTGGAACAAATTCTTCTATGATAACATCTGATAGTGATGGGATGGATAATGATCTACATGTATCAATATCCATTTTCCAACATGCAAAATTCATTTTCGATTCATCAATTCTACGCAATAAATTCGGATTGTTTCGATAAATACAAGAAGACGATAATACAAGTCTTCCAGATTCATCTGGTACATATGGAACTGCTACTTTGTTATCGCTACCATTGGTAATATTGGTAGATGATTGTACAATTAAATGAATAACTTTTAAAACTGCATTCAATTCATTTGGATTTAATTGGAAATTTCCTGTTTCCTTTTTTAATTGAATTAAAAAATTACGATAATCATCTATCAATGGTTTATCTGATGCACCAAGTTTCATTAACATTTTCTCAAATGCACCAAATGCCCTTGGAACTTCAAACATAAAAGGAGCCAAATTAGTTGTTAATCGAAAATATAAACGTGTTGGTCGAATCATTAAGCTACCAACAGGTAAACGGAAAAATAATCTCAATGCATTCACCTCTCTGTTATGTTCTGGAGACAATTCATTCATATTATCACCCCATCGCTTTTCAAAATATCTTAAAATACTATAAAATACTTCGTGTGGTGGATCAGGGTATGCCATGACTAATGTACCATTGTCTATATCGCTGCATATTTCTTGTAAATGTGCCATGACAACATGATGTGGTGGTGGTGTTTTCAAACCAATTTTTTTCAAAACCAAATGTTGTATTTGATATCGTTCTGGTAATATTGGCATTTGTGTCCATCCTAAATGACGGTCCGCGTATAATAAACATGCGGAAAAAGTTACCATTACCTTTCTTTGTGCATTAGCTGCTGCTGTTGGATCATTATTCTTATCATTATTGGTGTCACTTTTTTCTTTTAATCTTCCATTATTATTTTTAATAATAGAAGCTGATGATAATGGTTGCACGACTGGTACAAACGCTATGTCACGTAATCGATTAATGGATTCGACACTATATAATTCAGTGAAATGAGCATCAAAATAAATGATTAAATTACCAGCTTTTGTTGCCAATTCATTATCAATGTAACCATTATTTCTCATTTGTATTTGTCCATCTAATGCTAATTTATTTGCACATTTAAAATAAACATTAGCGGTTATCTCGTTCTTTAACCCAATTTCACGTAAAAATATCAACCAATCTTTCTGTAAATATTTACCACTTGGAAATTGGTATGGTTGATCACTAAAAACAGATTTCAATATTTCATTTTCTGGATCATATAAATCTTTTGCTGAAAAAAAAGCAACTTGTCTACTTCCAAAATTATTTGTATTGTTTCTAACATTGCTTTCATTATATACATTTGGAATAAATTGTAACGTTTCCATTGTTTTTATCAGTTCATCATTTTTCAGATTTTCCCATTTGTTTTTAATAGATCGTATAACTTGTTCCTTCTCCGTATCACTAAGCTTATTAAAATCTGGCAAAACAAATTTTTGAACTACGTCACGTTCTCCCAATGATTCTACAGCTAAATCTTCATATAAATCTTGACTTTCTCGACTTACTGGACGTTCTAATACTTTACTTTTGGATTCCTGTGACAATGGAAATGAATTTGTATTTGTACCTGGGGTGAATGTATAATATGTATTATTATTGTTGTTGTTGTTGTTGTTTCGTGCTGTGGTTGATCTATTTGTCAAAGCAACACAAGGACCTCCAACTGTTGGATATATAGGCATTTTTTTCAATTTCGTTCTTTCACTATTTGAATATCCACCAACATTTCTAGACATGGTTGCAAAATAGGATAGTAAATATGATTTTTCATTTTTTGAAACATTCTCCCATTTTAATGGTCTATTGCTACCATTGTTATTTCCATTTGGATTATTAAAGCCAAATATATTTGTTTTATTCTTTTGTGTACTAAATTTTTCTTCAATATCATCAATGGCAGTAATAATTTTTTGTGGCAAACGTTCTGCAAATTGATTTTGTATTCGTTGTTTTTGCTCCGTTTCAAAAAATGCCAATTCCAACAACGGGGCATTGATCCCATTTAAGACGGCATGCAATCGTTGATTATTCTCCATGGTTGTTGTTGCTGTTGTTGTTTCTCTCTCGTCAATGTTTCTTTTATCCTTCTTCTTTCACAAAACAATATGATGTACATTGTTGTGTTGATTCAATGTTTTTTTGTTGAAAAAACTACTAAGATTTGTTTTAATACCTATAATAATAGGAAAAGTTTACTGACTTAGACTACGATATGGTACAGATTAGAATAGATATTAAATAACATCATCATATCATCATGTACGATTTTCCATTTTAATTTGCTTCTTCGTTTTGCTGTGCTAAATTTTTATTTTTATGTCATTTATAGATTGTGCATTGTGCCAGTCGTTTAATGTGTGTCATATTAATATGTAAAACCAATGCTACTCAGTGCTATTTTATAATATTATACTTGATAGACTATACATTTTGATAGTAAACAATGAAATGAGGTTAAAAATCAATCATTTTTGCGGAAATATTTATCAATTTTCAGGGAAAAAATGTGATGAAAATGTGAAAATGGAAATCACTGAAATACCTATCAAAATAACAATGGTAGCAATAGACCATTAAAATGGGAGAATGTTTATGGAAATCACTGAAATACCTATCAAAATATTCATAATTATACTTAAACTGGTAATGAGAATACTACTAATTATAAAAAATGAAAAAATCACTGAAATACCTATCAACATATTCATAATTATACTTAAACTGCTAATTAGAATACAACTAATTTATAAATATAAAAATAGCACTGAGATAGCATTGTTTTTACATATTAATCGTCTTTTGACTATTGACATTCCCTTAAACGAATGGCATTGCACCACTCCAGCACTCCAGCACTATTATTTCCATCAAAAAATCTACCAAAAACAACAAAAAACAACAAAAAACAAAAGTTTTTTGATGAACGAAGGAAAAATGAAAAATGGAAAAAACAATCAGAAAATGGAAAAGAAATGATTCTACCTTTGATAAGATTCTACATCTAAATACGATGAACGATTCACCTTTTAAACAATATACTACGATGATGATGGCGATAATAACGATGATGGAAATATCATTTGTATTAGTAGCATCATCATTCACATCATCAAATATTCCACCATCATCCCCTACTAGTATTATTTCTCAAACGAACCTTCGAACAAATACTGTATATAATAATAATAATAATCAAATTATATTGCCA
>LT649797.1:0-13575 GCA_900128395.1 Stramenopiles sp. TOSAG23-2
AGCAATAAACCCCTAATAGGCCGTGCACAGCATTACGGATTTTTGTTTTGATAGGTATAATTAGACTACAAAAGTACAAATAAAAAAATCAAAATAGTGCTGTGACGGCCTAAATAAAATGGCTCTTTAAATTCCCTATCAAATAATTTTCAATCCACTATTAAAGATTGAATTATTTATCTCATTTCAATTGTTCATGTAGTAGTCTAATATTTGTACTTTAAATCCTAGGTCAAAAAAAGTGCCATATATCCCCTGAGTAAATACGCTACGCTCCGATTCTTGAGGTGCGTAGTGGATTTGCTCGTTAAGGTTTCCTGAGTACCGTACATCTTCGCAATTACCTCTACAAGATGTATATTTATATTTCATATATTATGTAACACATATAGGACTCCCACATTTTGTGTATTATAATCTTAAAGGTAAGAGTAAAATTATCAAGTAGAGAGATATTATTATGTTATATGAACATACTCTTCTGTATACACATGCACGCACATGCACACACATTAACCATATGAGTTAGGCACCAATGACTATCTATACTTATTTATTATTGGAGAGAATGTCGCGTCTACCAATAACCCTGCTGGTATTCGCTCTTCTATTGGGGCAAAAAAAATATCATCGGTGTTAGAGATTGGAGGTGGTTTTGGTGGTTTTGCCGTGATAGCAACAGATATTTTCAAATTCGACTCGTACACGATTGTTGATATTCCTGAAGCCTTAAACGTACAAAAAAGGTTTTTGTCCCATTTTCCTCATATTGCTTCAAAAATGAAGTATGTAGATGGAAAGAAAATTCATCAAGCAGTGATGGATCCAAATCAAGAAGTTGCACCCACCGCATATGATTTATGTATATCTACATATGCATTTTCAGAGTTGATCTTGGAATACCGTGAAACTTATTTTGAAATATTTGTTAAAAATTGTAAATATGGATTTTTTATTGATAACGGCGGATGTTTTGAACATCTAAAACTAGCGCATTCAAGTTTAGGTGTTGCTGCAATGGCAAAAAGATTGGAGAGCCATGGGTTAATAGAGACGGAAATTGTAGATGAAGTACCATCTTCATCAAAAGATTTGAATTGCAACAATTATGAAATGTACTTTTGGCCAAAAAAGAGAGGCGCTAATTTCAAACGAAAAAAATCCTCACCATACAACGGAAGGAATAGTATTTGATGGCAAAGAAAACGAATTTGCATTGCTATCAATCGATGTAGATTCACACGATTTACAAATTCTGAATACGTTACGAAAGTTACGCCCGCGAGTAATTATTTGCGAGTACAACCCAACTTTACCCCCATCGGTGATACTTCACCAAAAAAATGAAATTGAGGATGGACCAAAAGCCTTCGGCGGCAATCATGGTATGGGAGCATCTATGGGTGCGATTTGGGGTGCTGCAAAAAGGCAAAGATATACGCCGGTAGCATCAACGGTTACCAATTTAATTTTGGTACGAGATGATCTTGTCACCCCAATATTAGATTTAGGATTTGAGGTCTCATTTGACGCCCTACGCACAAGTAATGAGCACATTTTAATGTATTTTGCCACTGATTTTAATGGTTCACCCCTTGTAGTAACATCCAATAATTACGGAGCACCATTTGGTGTTAGGAAGAAGCCATTAGATGCTAAGTTGATAGACTCAAATAGTCATAATTTATCTTTTCCAGAAATGACAAATCAAGTATTCTGGGTTGAAGACTTAAAAAACTTAATTTGTGACGATTGAATATTTCAAATCAGCTAAAATATCTTACAACAAAGAAGTGCCTAAATAAAAAAAATAATATATATTATTATAATAGAATTATATTTTGATGGAAGAAATGGACTTGGATTAAATGCAGCAAAAATCCAATTATTATTTTCATTTTTTACAATACAAAATATTATACTCAATATATTTACCTACGATATTAAAGACAGAAGGGAAATAGCATTGAAAAAGTGGTTTTTGAAGGTATTAATTTTACGTAATTTATACAAATTTACGTACAGAAAAAATCATTCACATCATTGTACCATTACCTAGTCAAATCCCAAGTTTTCTCCTATCAAATGATATAATTTATACCTTACATGGAAAATTAGAGTACCAAAACATGACACTAGCCGGGCTAGCACACTACAACATCGAAGGAAGAAAAAGGAAAAAAAAAAAGGGAATGCCTAAATATATATATGTTCGTCTGTTGTTTGATGTGAAGATGAATTAGAATTTGGTGTGAATTGTTTTGAAAGAAATACTATTATTTATTTTTTAACTATAATATATATTACATTAATATTTATACATGAAAAGAGGTACGGTACACTAATTATAATATAATAAATTACTTTCAATCAGTCATGAGGTATATAAAATTTATATATGTACATACAATATTATATGTCAATGTGATTATATTGATATCAACTTTTTTTAATAGTATACAGAATACGAAGACGAATAATCAATATTTTAATAGTTTCATAATAACAGCCAGTGGACAACCAAATCAAGCATATGGACGTGGCGTCGGCCCTAGAGGTGGGTTTGGATCCGATAATGGATACATGATTAGAGGACCTTTGGATAGACCACAGCAAGTTCCGCCTGAACCTTGTCGTATGAATACTATATCTATTAGACGTCAAGATGAAGTTGCTGGTGGTTTATCACTAGCCAAAACGTTGTATCACGTTGGATGGTATACTGGCTTGGAACACGTGACTTGGTGTCATAAATACGATCCAAACGACCCAGCAGATGCTGATAAATTGCCACCCATGGATAAACAAAATTGTGTGGAAAACAATGCATTGCAAGGAACCATTATGAATAACGTGAATTTACCAATGAAAGATGCAACGAAACATTTTTTCTCTTGCATGGATTCACGTGCAGCATATGCTGGTTTAGGTACACCCGGTGGGGATGCTGGTGAATTGATCAACGTATTAAATGCTATAGAAACAATCATTGGTAACCCATTTACACCGGACGATATAGCTAATTTTTTCAAGCAATATTTAACCGAAATGGGGCAAAGTGGAAAAAATTATTTTTCAATGTGCTCTGATAAAGCAGCCGTTGAAGCGTGGTTTAAAGCGGCAAATATAGTTGGTTCTGGACCTTTGTTGCAACGTTGGAATCCACTTGATACACAAGGTCGCAGGAGATTGTTGAAATTGTCCATTGATCCAAAGCATGTAGGTTGCAAGCATTTGCAAAGTATGTTAAATGCACCAGAGAAATACAAAGTTCGAAAAGGTTTGGTTGAAGGTGTTATAAGTGCTTTTTATGCGATATATTTCAATCCATTCAATTCATTACGTCAACATTTACTTTTTCCAGTAATGGATGGTGTTCAAGCCCCAACTGCAGTTTTAAATGTACAATCACCCCCTTCCTGTCGCCCATTGTCACCATTAGTAGCACCAAAAGTACATAGTGCAACACCACATGTTGGTGGCGATATCAAATACGATATGAAACAAGGTGGTGGTGGTGCAAGCAGTTTTATCGAGGAAAGTAAAAAAACTACTAGAATTTTAAGAAGTAATAGTAAAAATCGTCTTGCTGATGATAATAAACCAGCAGCAGCACCAGGAGGTACAGATGGTGCCAACCCTGCAGATGCTATTAATATAGGCGAACAAGTTTTTGTATATCATTACGTCGCGGTCAGTGATTATCGTAGGACGTTAGCAGAATTTTTCTCACGTAAATTTGGTTTACATCCTGATATTGTTTTAGGTAAATTAAATAATTTAGGCCGATTAGGTTTTGAAGAAGATGTCAAAACATTAGCAGCAGGCAAACCACATTATATTGTTTCGTTTTATTAAAAAAAAAAAAAAAAACAAGGAGAAAAAAGAAAAAAGAGAAAAAGGAGCGCGAGAAAAAAAAACATTAGCAGCAGGCAAACCACATTATATTGTTTCGTTTTATTAAAAAAAAAAAAAAAAACAAGGAGAAAAAAGAAAAAAGAGAAAAAGGAGCGCGAGAAAAATGTACGAAACCGTTACGTAATATACATATTTTGTGTGTCATATATTCGTTAAAATTATATACGTAATTTTTTGTACCGAATTCGTGTAATATATTAATACTTCGTACGTTTGTGTACATATGATATGATATGTGTACATATGTATGTGTATTATGTATTATGATAAAAATGATATTATACCTTAAATAAATTTTATAGCCAGCCAGGCCACAGCTAGTATTTTTTAGAAAAGTCCAACTTCCTTCTTTGCTCTTATTCTTTTCCATTTTGGTAATGCATCGAATTTATCTTTTGACATATTGAATGTAGAATTAAATTCAGCATCTGATAAATATTGTTCACGCCTAGCCATATCAATACCTGCAGGACATTTACCTATTTGCAATTGTTCTACTGAATATACTAAACCAGAGGAAGGGGACGATGGTGATTTTGTTGTAGTAGTAGCAGTAGTAGTTGTTGTGTTTTTGTCATCATCCTTTTCGTTTTTATTACTATTATCTTTCATAACAGGGGCAATTTTCTTTTCATTTTCTTGAGCTTGCTCTTCTTTTACACTTTGCTTTGCTTTGTCAACTTTTTCCAAATATTCCTCTGCAATGATAGAAGATCGCCCAGATTTACGCTTAACAACTGAAACTTTTCTTTCATTTTCAACAGCTGCATTATTAATTTTTGGTTTTGCCATTTTAATTACTTTTTCAGGTGCAGGAGGTGGTACAGTTACTTTTGCAGGTACATCTTTGACTTCTTCAGCAATAGGTTTCTTTTTCGCAGTTGTTTCAACAACAGCTTCAGCTTTAGCCTCAACAACAGCTTCAGCTTTAGCCTGTTCCTTTTCTTTAACTTGCTTATCACTTTTTTTAACAACTTTTTCAATAGCTTTTATCGATGTACCGTCTAATGATTCCAATGCTTCAACAACAGCTTCAGCTTTAGCCTGTTCCTTTTCTTTAACTTGCTTATCACTTTTTTTAACAACTTTTTCAATAGCTTTTATCGATGTACCGTCTAATGATTCCAATGCTTTTTTCGCTATCTCATTTGATGGATCTACTTCAATTAGATCTTTAAATACCTGCTTTCCTTCTTCTAATTTACCACCTTTGACTAAGGAGACAGCTAAATTTTGCATTAAAGGACTTTGTCCAAATAAATCAAATTCTTTTCCATCATATGCTTTCCTTAATAATTTACTTGATTCTGCATATTCTCCTTTTTCACACAACATTGTACCAAGCGCAGCACATGCTTTAAAATGATTCTCGTTGGTCTTTATTATTTCCCGAAATTGTTCTCCGGCCTGATCATGTTTGTCATTTTTATATAATAAAACGGCATAGCCAAATCTTCGTTCCTCCGTCGGCGCTAATTTCATAACATCTTCAAACATCTGTATTGCTTCTGGTGGCTTTCCTTCCCTTCCAAGCTCATGACCACGATACGTCATTGCAATAGCTTTTAAGTTTTTTTTTTCTGGATTTTTATTGCTATCATCAAATTTATTATAATCATCGATCGCAAGTTGAAATTTTTTTAATTTTAAATAAACGAAAGCACGATCATCGTAGCCTATAGGATTATTTGGTTCCACTTCAATTGCGGCATTTACAGTCTCCAGGGCATCGTCAAACTGATCAAGGCTGCATAATACTTCACATTTACCACAAAGTGCAGGATAATATGTGCTATTTGATACTAACACTTTATTAAATGTTTCAAGTGCTTCGTTAAACTTATTTAATGCTTTTAATGTTACACCTTTGTTAAACAACGCTTGTAAATACGTATCATCATAGGACAATGCACTATCAAATGCTTTCAACGCATCTTCAAACTTGGACATACGCTGATAAGTAGCGCCAATATTCGTTTGAATAATTCTTAATGCTTTTTCATTGGTGGTCATTTTTAAACACTCTTGAAAACTTGTTAGAGCAGCACTGAAATCGTTCGAAGCAAACGAAGTAGCTGCAAGTTTCATTTTATCTTGTAACGTTGTATTTGCCATTTTTTGGTATATATACTATATATAATTTAATTATATCTCAAATAATAATATAAATAGACAGAATAAAATGGGTGTATTACCACACAATAATCATATAATATATATATTTATATGTATGTAAATATATAATGGTAGTTCAAATAAAGAACTAAAACTATATGACATGGATATAGTAAATACGTACAAATATCGATATATATATATATACGACAGTTTGTAAACCATCCATGCACCATCATTATTTGTGTATCTTTTATGTCGTCGTCGCGTCAAATCACCACTAGTAGTCAGAAGCTATTCCAATACTGTAGTAAGCCGCCAGCAGTCGTCTCGAAAGGAAAATCTTTTTTTTTCTTTTTGATAGATCGGATCCTCTTCCTCTAATACCTTAAACTTACTGTCCTGTAGTCGACTACCTTAAACTCAAAAAAAAAAAAGATAAAGGGCATCATTTTCTTCTTCCATCTCTACTACATCCAATGTGCCAATTCTAATTCATTCAATTTCAAAAAAATATAAAAAATTGAAGTAAACAACAACTTTCAAAGAGGAAACAACTTAAACTGGACGAAAGAAGATACAGTTTTCAAATAGCAGAACGATGATGAACGGAAGTAGCAGCAGCACTACCACCACCACCACCACCACTACTACCACCACCACCAATAATGTAATTAGTTTATTGAATGATGATGATGATGATGATGACAATAATAATAATAATACCACTTTGAATTTAACAATAAAACACTATGAAAAACAATTACAACAAGTAAACAAAGACATCAATCAATACGAAAGTAAATTAAGACCATTGAGATCAAGGCGAGAACAATTAATAGATATTATAAACAAGAAAAAAAACGAGCTTGAATTATTACCAACGAGTAGGCCAGGTAAATTTTTAGAAAAGTTTCCTTGGGATAACGATGTAAAAGAAATTTTAAGAAATATATTTAATATTCATCAATTTCGTAAGCATCAAAAAGAGGCAATAAATGCAGTACTTTCAAAAAAGGATACATTTGTCGTAAAGCCAACGGGTGGTGGAAAAAGCCTAATATTTCAAGCACCTGCAGTACTCGAGGAAGGATTCACCCTTGTTGTCTCCCCATTAGTTTCATTATCTTATGATCAATCATTGTACTTACAAGAATTAGGAATTAATGCCAAAGTCTTAGATGCGTCAACAAGCAAGGAGGAAGTCAAAAATATATTTAATGAAATGATTATCAATAAAAAAAATCGTGATGTTGATTATAATTTAGAAATGATGAAGATTTTGTATGCAACACCAGAAAAAATTGTTAAGAGCAAACGTTTTTTCCAGAAAATCCAAGTAGCAGCTAAATTAAAAAATTTAACTCGCATTGTTATAGATGAAGCGCACTGTGTGAGTAGTTGGGGTTGCGATTTTCGACCAGCCTATCGTCGATTAGATTTATTGCGAACGTCCAAAGATGTTGATCAAATACCTATATTAGCATTAACAGCTACTGCAACGAAAAACGTTCGAAATGATGTACAAAAGATATTAAAAATGAAACACACTGAACTGTTTTTAGGAAGTTTTAACCGTACAAATCTATTCTATTCCGTAAAGGAAAAACCTTCAAATTACGATAAATTTGTCTCAAATATCATAGATGAAATAAATATATGTAAAACAACCTACAATCGTAATATTGATCCGTGTGGTATAATATATGTTTTGTCCAGAGGTGATGCAGAAAAATTATCAAAAACGTTGAATAGTAATTATCACTTGAGGAGTAAGCCATACCATGCTGGTTTAGAAGATGATGCGAAGAAGTTAGCACATGAAAGTTGGAGAGATGGAACGATAAATATCATCGTAGCAACTGTTGCCTTTGGTAAGTTAATTCTATTCCCCTACACCAATAAAAGATTTCCTCTCTAACGCCTCATTCTTTCATACGCTACGCTCAACAGGTATGGGAATTGATAAACCAAATGTACGTTTTGTTATTCACTCGACATTGTCAAAATCAATGGAAACGTATTTACAAGAGTCTGGAAGAGCTGGTAGAGATGGAAACTTGTCACGTTGCACGTTGTTTTATCGTGGAGAAGACATAGCAAAAGTAAGCTCACTTATACATGATAGCAATAATAAAGATGTCGCACAACGAAATTTATATAATTTTATTTGTAAATATTGTGAATATGATGGAAAAACTTGTAGAAGAATCTCAATGGCTAGAGTCTTAGAGGAAGAGGAACCAGAAAATATTAAATGCAACAATTTATGTGATATATGTTGTTCAAAGGATCTAGATTCTGTAGAATACGATGCTACAAATGCAGCTATTCAGGTAATTAAATTATTACAATTAATTAAAATGAATAATGTGCGAGAAAATATTTCAATGATTCAATTGTTAGACAGTTGGCTGGGGAATGGTAAAATTATAAAAGAATTGAAACAGTTTGTAGATGATACTGCGCTTGTAAAATTAAAAGCACCTAAAAAGGAAGTTGCAAATAATAAAAGTAATTTAATGAAAATTATTGTAAAAATGTTGACAGAAGGTTATTTAGAAGAAATTTTTATTGCGAATTTATATAATTGGAATGTTTATGTTGATGTAAGCAACAAGGGAAATATGTTTTTAGGACAACAACAATCATTGAGTAATAGTCGTTTTGATAGCAACAGCAGTAGTTCTAGTCGTGGCAATAATAATTCTAATAACGCATTGATGATAGTTCTAGATCCACATAATAAAAGAAAGGAAAGCTTTCCTAGTAGTAAAAAAAAAAGAAAAAATAATGGTGGTAGTAGCAGTAAGAATAATAGCAGCGGCAGCAGTACAGTATCATCTGCCAATAGTAAAAAAAAGGGAACAAAGGAAAGAAAAAAAAGAAGGAAAGAAAAACATATTGTAAAAAATAATGATGGTAATGATGTACAAGTAATAAATTTGATAGATGATGATGATGCTACAAATGCTGTATCATCAAGTGATGATTTTGAAGTCTAAAAGACACAAAATATTTATATATAGTAAATATTATGCCATTTATGCAACTGAATATGGACGATAATTGCATATTCTGTATCAATTATATCTTCATTTTTAATTGCATATGGATGGGTATATCGCGAAGATCTTAAAAGTAAATTTTCAAATAAATGTCAAACAAAAAAGGAGCAGGAAAGGTAATTAACATAATTAAATGTGTGGGTGGTGGTCAGTGGAATGACGGATTTATGTATAATAGAAAGGAGGGAGAGAGAGAGTAACACAAAAGTATTACTCGTAAATTTACACATTAGCTACACAATCAATATGTGTTGAAGGATTGAATTTTAATTTTTGCATTTTAATTTGGTATCAAATTCTTCCTTATCTATATCCATTTTCTATAATATACTGCTTTCTCTGCAATTGCAATCGACACAGCATTGCCTACAATCCAATTATAGCTAATAATAATAGCTTTTTTACATTGTTTTTTACTGCTGTGGTTATGGTGTTGTTGGGGGTTTTTGTTTTATCTTATTTACGGCACTATTATATTATTATAGCATAAGCAGGTAAATACAATTGAATAATATATATTACTTGATATTTATTTATTATAATATAATTATGTAATATAAATGCAACTGCATATATCTGTATAGTTATCTAGTTATCTTCATTAACAACAAACAACTAACAAATACTATATTATATGTATGAAAGGATATGCCTCGTCAATCATCAAGGATTGCTAATTGTGCAGCAGATGGGACACCATATCCATCAGATTTTTTAAAAAATAGAAAAAAAACATGGTGGCATTTCCCAAAATTATATTTCAGTTTTATGCATGAACGCATCAGTATTAATGATGCCAAAAGTATCTCTGGAACGGGAAAAGGAAGTCCAAACTGGACTGGAAATATAAATGGAACAGTAATAAAATTGGCAAATGGAGATTTATATGATGGTGAATGGAATATAACAGAACCCTTGCAAGCAGATTGGAATAAGGGCAAAGCAAGGTTTGAAGGTAAAGGAATTTTTTATAATACTGCAGGTAAATCAGCAGGCAAATATTATATTGGTAATTTTTCAAACAATGAGTGTGTTGGCATAGGATATACAGCATATAGGCAGGATCAGAGAGGAAATTTATTTAAAATGCCTACAAAAGGCTTATACAAAGAAGACAGTACAGACACAGAGAAAAATATTGGCTGGGATGAATTTGAAATTGCTATTAGCAACTTGGCATCATCATCTGGATCAAATAGTGGATCCAATTCTAACAATTCCAGCAACTTGTCAACATCATCTTCATCAAATGAAAATCCAACAACAACAACAACAACTATTACTACTACTACAACTACAAGCAATGCATCAGCATCATTGTCTCAAGTGAATGGATCAAGTTCAAGTAAGAAATCTTTAAAAAGAAAAAAGCATGATGGTGCTTCAACAAAAAAGAAGAAGATATGTAAGAAGCCAGAAACTAGAGAGGAGGAGAAACATGATAATGGTTTTGACAACAGTAGTAATAACAATAATAGTGTGATAGATAAAGTTGAAAAGGCATTAGAGGACTTAGAGTACGACATTAAATCTATCAATGTTGCTTGTAGTGATGATCAAGACATGAAAATTGACATGTTAAAAAGTGCATATAATGCATATGATAAATATGATAAGAGTATTTGTGAAAATCATATTTGGACTGTAATGGAATATAACATATTGTTCAGAATGGAAATGACAACATATAAAAAGTTTGCAACCAATAAATGGATTGAAGGAGCTGCTTTGGCAGAAAGGAAGGCCAATGCATCAAAGAAATGGCAAAAACGTGCAACAGCATACAGGAGTAAAAGCAAGACTGGTGCAAAACATGAGATATAAGGAGGAGGTTTTATTTTTAATATGTATTATATATAATATGTATTTTCGTGCTCGTATTTTTTTTAGCACCTTATCACAATCACACGCTCTCACACACAAAATTCCTTTTCTCACACAGAAGTTTAAAGTAATCCCGCTTGCATTTTACTTAAATTTTCTTCAAACTCATCTTTATTTGTTAAATTTTGCTTCGCTCTCCATGTTATATTAGTAACTTTACTAACATCGCCAGGTTTTTGACTTTCAAACCTTATGTAATCCAACCACATTTCTTCATTATTTGCACCATTAACAATAGCACTTTCAAATAATTTACGTATAAAACCAACATTTGCGTTTAAACCATTTAGTGTCATTTCCGTATAAATTGCAATTTTAAATATTTCCCATGGACAGACTAGAAAAATTGCATTTACTTTATCATTTTTACTTATGATTTCATTGATAAATTTATACAACAGATTTTTCTCTTCTTTGTTTTCAATGATTAAATCGATAAAATTTTGTGCTAACACAATTTTATTTGTATCTTCCAAATTACCATTTCTTAAACGAGTTATAATGTGATCTGACACTTCACTCAATGTATTTTTCATTGCATCCTTATATTGCATCCATTTTAACTCAACATTCAGAGAGTTTTTAGACTTTGGTAACATTTTACTAACAGCTTGTTGAAATTTTTCTTCAATATAATTCAATGCAATAGGGCTAGAATCATATTGTAAATTATGAAGCATTACATCAATTAAATAAAGCCAACTAGTTGCTTCTTTTGGGTAGTTATCAACACATTTTTGTGCAATATCAATTGCTTTTAAACCATTTTTTGTTTTTACATTATCTTTCTTCGATACCTTGTTTCGTTTTGCTTTTCTACTATTATCCTTTTTTCCATCAATATCATGGAAGCGTGAGCTAATACGTATCCATTCACCATATTGATCTAAAGTTATTTTATCTTCATTTTCAAGCAAATAAAAACAATCCTCTATTTCTTTTCCTTTACCATACGACAACATAAATTTTAAATAATAATCGTGCATTTTAACCGTTGGTAAAACACTTAATGCTTTTTTATAAATAGTTATAATCTTTTCTTTTGTCATTACGTCAATCTCATAAATATTATTAGATCTGGAGCGTTTTTTATTGTTATCATTATCGTCGTCATCATCTTCTTCTTTTTCTTCACTATTATTATCATCCGTTTTTTGTAAAAACCATTTTGCACGTGCTTCCCAACATTCCTCGTTATTATTGAACTTCGCATCCTTTTCAAATAAATTTAAGAGATGATCTGTTACATTTGGAATATCATTATAAAAGGTAGCGCTTATATTTAGACAATCTAATGCAAATTGTATGCATTCGTTTGAATCTTGAATTTTCTGAATAGCATTATTAAAAACAATTGTAGCCATTCTACCTTGTATCATTTTTATTTTTCCATCTTCTTGGATTTTATTCTTATTGTTACTCTTAGTACCATTTCCAGCATCATAATCATCATCTTCACCTGGAAGTTGCGGAATTGATAATTTTGTCTCTGATATCGCTTCATTTTCAACACTTGTTTCTGCTGCAGAATTATCCAAACCGAGTATACGACGTCTTTCTTTTATGATGGATGCAAAACTTAATTCTAACTCAAATAATTCACGATATAGTGTTGGATTACCTTTGTTTAAACGTAGACCTCTAGTTAAAAGTATACGTGCAGTATCAAAGCTTTGGTTTCCGTTACATTCCCACTCCGCGGCTTTCACCCACAGTGAAATATTCAATGGATGAAGACGTAAAGCTTTTGGAAATAAACGTCCTATTCTTTTTCCACTTTTAGTAGCTATTGCATGGTCAATACACATTAACCATAAAGAAATATTTTGTTGAAAACGTTGTAATGCACGATCAAAAATAAATTGTACACGCCTTGTGCATGAAAAATCTGACAATGTATTTTTTTGCAGTTTCATTCGCTCCTTTCTTAAAAGTCTTAATTTATCAATCGATTTTTCATATTCAATATATCTTAAAAAGTCTTCTAATGTTTTTCCACGCCTTTGCAACCTATATTCATAATCCCGGCGTTTATTTGTAATACTTCTTATTTCATGTTCGTTAAACAATCCTCTTTCTTGCAAATCTTCTAATTCCGGTATGGAACGTTCTAATATTTTTTGTACATTGTCTGCCATATCTTGTTATTTCCTTTTATATTTATTTTGTTTCTGTGTTTTCCTTCGTTTTTTATTTTGCATTTTCTTTCCATCTTTATCCTACAAGTATCTTGTGGATATTATTGATTATTTTATTTATATTATGGTGATTATTAAAGCCCGTGGGATTCCATAGTCCTACGGCTTAAGGCAGGCACATGTTTGCTTAAAAGTTAAAATAACAGGAGAATAGCATTGTTTTTTTGACCGAAATATTTGATGAAAACCGATAATTTTGAGCTAAATGCATAAATCTCACATTTTTCAACATGGACACAGCATGGGCTGTACGGAAACCCGTACAGGATAAATGCAAAAAAATCTATTGATCTAAATGTCTAATTTTATCGGAGATTTTACACTCATAAATACACGCTAATGATATTCCCCTATTGTTTATTAGCCCTTTTTTACCTTTTTTTTTTCTTTTT
>LT649798.1:0-13505 GCA_900128395.1 Stramenopiles sp. TOSAG23-2
AACCTATCTGATAATAATATTACTGATGATAGTGGAATACAAAGTATTATTGATGGATTAAAAACAAACAATACATTAGATTTCTTGCGCCTAGAGAATAATCAACTTAGTGATAATATGATATCACAATTAAAAGCTATACAACAATATAAAAGACAATTAAAAGCTATACAACAATATAAAAGGAGAGGATCAAACGGGTATCAACAAGTGGAATGGATGGTGATATGGACATAATAATTAATATATTTATATACTACCAACTACAATATATCCCTATATATAAAAGAGTAAGACACACACACACACTGTTACTTTATTCGTATTATCCAGCATTCTTGGTACAGAATAAGGTATGACAAAAGTCAACGACCAGATGGAAAATTTTCTCGACGTTTCAATGTTGGTATTATGTCTGACATGGACATAGAAACCCAAGGGCAACATCACCCAATTTACACCATCTATTACCCGCATACGAATATGCACCATCGAAGGCGTAATATAATTTTAGATGAAACAATGAGCCACAGTATCAGTCGTGTATCTCAATTGAGAAAAGGCAATTTGTATATCAAATTAAACGAACACGAAAATAATCAAATTGATTTCCCAGAAATATTGCCTCCATTCGAAGGGGTTGATACGTGGAAACAGGATATATCGAATAAAGACGACTATGTCTGGGAACCAGCGGAAAATGCTGTGTTTAAAACTGTCGGAAAGACACCAGTAGATCCAACTGAAAGTACAAAAAGGATAAAGCAACAAATGCAAGACTTGAAGAAACGTTTAGAAGTAATCAAGCAAAATGAAGCTCAAAAGAAAGCTAATCTGCTAGCAAGAAGAGGTGGTCCAAGAAGGAGCAATAGAAACCGAAATAACAAGGTTAAAGCCTATCTAGCTGAAAAAAGACGTAACAATAACAGATATAAATATATCTGGCGTCGTGCAGATAAACAGCATGCATATCATGCAGTAGTTTTTAAAACTAAAGTCCTAAATATCCCTCGTCCAGGTGAGGAAATGTCTTTAGTTCCAATTGGTTCAACAAATGATATGGGTGGAATGAGAAAAAAATTAATGATTACAAATAAAACACCAATATGTAATAATATATATGAAAAAACAAATGGTAAAGAACGTGGATATGGTATCATAACATTGGAAGATATTAAAAAAGGGGAACCTATTTTAGAATTTGTTGGTGAATTATTGACACATGAACAAGCAATGAAACGTGAAGAATATTATACAAAAATGAATATTAATTGTTGTTATCAATTGAAACTTGGATATGGTGCATGTCAAAATGTAATTGATCCAACATTATATGGAAATTTCGGTAGATTTGCAAATAGTTCCTGTAATAGTAATATGATATGTAAACGTTTAGAAGAAACAGAGTTATTTAAAAATGAAAGAAATTGTCGATATATACGTCCAATGTTTTATGCAGCAAGAGATATAAAAAAAGGGGAAGAATTAACATGGATGTATAATAACCACAATGGTAGTG
Organism: Stramenopiles sp. TOSAG23-2; assembly: GCA_900128395.1. Taxonomy (NCBI): domain Eukaryota; species Stramenopiles sp. TOSAG23-2. The sequence continues at coordinate 1,520 of LT649798.1, forward strand.
GTGGTAGTAGTAGTAGTAGTAGTAATAATAATCGAAGATCATCACGTAAAAGGAAAAAATCAACAGGAGGAGAAGAAGAAAAGAAGAAGGAAGCCTTGTCATCATCATTGTTTGATGGCGGTATAGGTGATGGTGGATATCAATGTTTTTGTGGTGAAATAAATTGCAAAAGTACATTGTAAAAAAGATATTTCAAACGACGTTTAAATTTAAAAAATATTAATACACTGTGAGAGAGAGAGAGAAGAGAGAGAAGTGCGAGTGTCGTGTAAAAAATAATTCAATTTTTTAAGATATATATCATTTATTCATATTTTTTAATCATTAAAAAATATTCACACACTCCATGATACATGATATCATAAAAAAAATGACGGTTCGTATATATATATCTCCATATTCACACTATGCTTCGTATTATCATGTAGATATATTAGAGATGCGCTATAATATTCGTACTTTTTTACTATTCGTACAATATTGTGTGCGTACATAAAAATCACTTTACTAACCTCGGTTTCCCACCAACAATTCCAGGCAATGTTAATAAACGATTTGCTAATGGTTGTGGTGTACGTGATATGAAATGTAAAAATTCAATCCAATCATTTATTACTTCCTTATTACGAAACAATCGTCCTTCCACTTTACGTAACATTTCTGCACTTATACGATTACGATATTCTTTATCATTACCAAATTTATATAATTTATCAACAAAATCATCAATGGAATATGCTAAACAACAATTAATATCATCTAATTCCAATGCTTTTAAATAACCTTTTTCAATCCTCATCGTCATACCTAATGAATGCCCTTCATAGACAACAAATGGTGTTCCGACGGAAAGTGCTTCCATAACAGTTACACCACTAGCAGTAGGATATGTAAACATGATTACTGCACCTAATTTAATAAAGGCTAAATAATCCTTCAATACCATAGGTTTTACCCATATAATACGTTGAAATACATCTGGTGGCATACTTTTTGACATACGTTCATTTAATATATTTTTCCAAGTTGAACGTTTTCCATCAACCATTAAAAGTAAACCAAGTGGATCTTTTTCTAATAATTTTCTAATTGCTTCATCCATTACTGGATTTAATTTATACAATGAAGTTGGTATTAAATATAAATGTGGTTCGATGTTCGTAGTAGAACTAAAATAATCCATTGGAATGCCAAAATCACTATGTGTTTTATCCATTGCAGGTAATATGGGTGGTAAAAAATATGTACAAATACTTGGCATTAAATATAAACGTTCCACATAATGGGATTGTGCATATGGTGTTTCCATTAAATTTGAACTAATGAAATAATCGATTTTATCATTACCACTAGTAATACCATGACCCCAAAACATTACAGTGCGATAGGCTAAACGTGAAAACGATAAGAAATATGCACTATGTGCCATGCCAATTTCACCATAAATCATTATATCCAATTCCAATCGTGCTATATTTTCCCTCATATAAATCGGATCTTCACTATCTAATAATATATGATAATTTGCTTTATCAATAATTTCTTTTGTAAATTCATCTTCCATTCCACCCATTGGTGGTATGATGACAATCACATCGAATACAGGTAATTGTGATAATTCTGCAATAATACCACGGAGTAATTTACCAACACTATGTTCACGAAAATAATGGGAAAAAAATGCTACTTTAATTCGATTTGTTTCAGACAATGTGTCCCCCATACGTAATTGCAAACGATCTGGAACAATATTTGGACGTACATGGCTTGCAGTGAAGGAGCTTAAATGTGGTGCGCTAAGTTTCAATATTTGATAATAATGTGCACGTGCAATTTGATCATGTAAACCATGAAATATTAAATGATATCCTAAATCTGTCACTGCTTCTGCATGATTATGTATAACTAATTTTCCAGTAGTTGCATCCATTAATAATTCTTCTAATCCACCTAAATATCGTGCACGTGTTTTAAATACATCGCCAAGGGATTTATATACTCGAGGTAACAATGTTAAACGTTTAAATTTTGCAGCAGATGCACGTGGTATATTACCATTTTCTCTTGCAGCATCTTCCGCACGTTTTAATAATTCACGTGCTGTGTCTAAATCACCATTATCACTAATTTTATTTGCAAGACTATCTAATGATGGTATCATTTTTGGATCTATTTCAATTGCTTTTTTCCATATGTTCATAGCCTCTTCCTCTCTGTCATCACTAACACCATCTAATGCCGATCCTAAATTATTTAATAATCCAGCTTCATGTTGACGTATATTTGGATCATTTGATTTACGCAAGGTATCCAATGCAATATATTGTAATTCTACTGATTTTTCTTTCTCTCCAATTTTATTTAAATATGTTGCATAATTTGTCATTGCAAATATATTACCACCTTGTATTGCAATTTCATAATGTTTTTTACCATCATTACGTCTATTTGGAAAATTCATTAATAATAATGCTAAATCATTACGTATTCCATGTTCCTCCGGAAATAAGTCTAAATATCGTTCATAATATTTCGTTGCATCTAAATATACTTTATCTACTGCATCTTTACTTTGCCCTTTTGCAATTAAATCAGATGAGATACTATATTGATGTAATTTACCTAATAGCAATAATGATTGGCCATGTTTTGGCCATGTTTGAAGTGATGTTTCTAATAATTCTTTACATTCATTTGTTTTACCAATTTGCATAGCATGATCTGCTGCAGTGGAATAATAATCTGGAATTAATTTATTACCATTTGTTGTTATTGTTGATGCTAATCCAATTGCTTTTTTAGCAAATTCATATCCAGTTGTATGTTCTTGTTGTCGATATTTGATGGAAGAAAGTATATACCATATATCTGATTTGTCGTTATCATTTCCTTTGTCAATATGATTCATTACTTTATTTTCTGCTGATATTATATCGCCTTTATTTATAATTGCAATAACATCGTTGATAATATTATCATATGAATTATTATTATTATTATTATTTGCTGTTGTTGTTGTTGTTGTTCCTTGTACATATTTGAAATAACATTGGATATTGATAAATATTATTATGAATAATAATATATTATAAAATGAGATGGAATGTTTCATTGTAATAATTAATATGTAAATTAATATAATTATACACAATACACAGAAGATGATGATGATAATAACTAGATATGCCAAGTAGTATCGAAGTCACTTGTATACAAAAATGTTTTGCTTTCTTCTGTTTTTCTATTATAGAAGTATCTTGCAATATGCAACTTGATTTTTTTTTTTTTTTTAGATGAATTAATAATTATGTATAATTTACACCCCCCCAGAAAATAATGATAATTATTAATTAGATAATAACAAGTATAGTAAAAGGAAGTCGACACTTGTGTATACAAAAATGTCTTATTTTCTTATTTATCTTCTACTATAGAAGTATCTTGCAATATATTAATATGCAATTTGATTTTTCTTGTTTTTGATTGTGAGGATAATGATGTGAATTTTTACATTTTTTCCCTCTGCTAGAAGCCCACACACATATCTATTCTTCATTCAGTTTTATTTACTTTTTTTGGATTTTATTTATATAAACGCATTTTTCACATTATTATAATTTCATTAGGATATTGATTTTAATAGGCATGAATTTTCATAGTCTAATTTATAATTGATATTGTGTTGATGGTATCATGGAATGTGAATGGACGTATCTATTTACACTACTAATATTTATACTTTAATATTAATATTAGTAAGTATCATTGTACTTAGACATTTGATGTTTTTGATTTGAACATTTGAACAACATTAAAAAAAACAAATTTTTTTTAATATTTTAATGAATGAAAAGATTAAGATTGGGTATGTCACTACACAAACATTGAAAAAACCAAATTGATATATATATATATACAAAACCAACAAATTATTCAGAGTTAAACATTCAAAAACTCACCATATAATATTGAATATAGAGCAATTTAAATTATAAACGATACATTTATATTTCGACCAGTACATCACAGGCAGTATACGACGAATTTCTTATACATTTAATTATTTTATCAAAAATATTGCATTATATTTATAAAAGAAAATATATTATTTGAAATATATATATATATTGTATAATTATATTATGGCATCCTTTGCAAAAGATGATAATAATAATGAGACAACACCATTAATAAATCCAGAAGGTAAAATATTTACAAATGAATGGTCGTCGGATTGCAATCCAGTAACAGGTTCAATATTGAATAAACAAAATTTACGTTTAGCAACATTTTATTATCCAGTAAAAGGAAGAAAAAAAGTTAAAGGTACCATTTTAGCAATACATGGTTATGGTGCTCATTGCCATTGGGAATATATGGGATATCCATACAATACGTATAAAAATGGTTGGGTTGAAAGTTTCAATAACAATGGTTACAATGTATTAACATATGACCACCAATCACATGGTTTATCTCAGGATTTAATTCCAGGTGTACGTTGTTATATTGATAGGTTTGATGATTTAATTGATGATGCATTACAAATATATTATGAACGAAAAAAAAATGCAAAGAAAAAAGAAAAATTATATGTATTAGGTATTTCAATGGGTGGTAATATTGCTGCACATGTTGCTGTACGTTTAGGGAAAGAATTAGATGGTTTAGTCTTAGGTTCACCAATGGTCTCTGTTGAAAAATTGAAGAAAAAATGCATTAATGCAATTTTATTACCTATTTCCGGTTGTGTCAGTAAATGTTGGCCTACATTAGCAGTTGGTGCAAAAGCAAAAAATACAATGTATCCTGAAATGGCAAAACATCGTGAAGAAGATCCATTAAGTTATTTAGGTATGATACGTGCAAGATTTGCAACAGAATCTATTGCTACGTGTGATTTAGTAAGTATATATTAATCGTATATATTTCTATCATCTATAGTTTGAATCCTTTTTTATATTCAAGTATGTATATATAATAGCTAACATTCTATGATACACTGTAACATTTGATAATATATAGATTCAAGAACTATGCCATAAAATTGTTACACCAACTTATATTGTTCATTCATCTAAAGATACATTTACGGATCCAGAAGGTAGTATTAAATTTTATGAGGATATTGGAAGTGAAGTGAAAGAATTGAATTTATTAGAAGAGCATAATTTTTGGCATGGAATCAATAAAGAACCAAATAATAAAGTTGTTGCAGATGGTATTATTGAATTTTTAAATGAGTTGTAAAGCGGTGGTATCTTGCTTCCGATCCTCGTCATGATTATGATGTTCCGTGTATATGTTGTGCATATGTCAAAACCAAAGAAATTAGATTATGAACAAAAATGGCTTATAACGTATCACACAAAACAAAAAATTAGTTCATATTACACACTTCGTTGAATGGATCCCACAATATCCAACATCAAAAATCATATATTGAACGTAGAAGCGAACAGGTATCAATCGATTTAGAGAGAGACACTGAGATATATATATATAATAAAATAAAAATAAAACCATTTCAAAACTGCAAGTATTAGGATTTATATATTATTTCCTTACACATTTTTAAAAATCAATTATAAATAATAATAATACGGTCTCTCAACCACTATATATATAGAATTATGCATTTATTTAAAAAAAGCCAATAATAAAATACAAATATGTAGACAACAAAAGATAGTACGTATGGAAAAAAAAGGAACAGATTGATAACCAAATATGAAATCGAGTCATTATAATAAAATACACGATTCATTTGATGAGGAACATGGTGCTAGTAATAATAATAATTATGGAAGTAATTCATCACCACCAACTTTAACAAATATTAATAATAATGAAGATAATTTAAATAATAATGAGGACAATAATAACACAACATTTGGATCAAAAGTAATATATTCAATCGTATTAATAGCAGGTGTATGTATCGCAAACTTATGGGAAAACGAAGCATTGCAAGGTGGTGAAATCACTTTGAAATACGTTCAACCTGGTATTATTATATATGTAAATCATTCATTTTTATTACTAAATTTTATTATTGGATTATACCTTTATAGCAAACGAACAAACACGCCATTAACAACTTTATGTTGTAGTTTTGAATTAATTCAATCATCTTTAATTGATGCATCTGGATGGAGTCGAAAAGATGCATTGAAAAAAACTACGTGGTTAGCATTTTTGTATTTTGTGCCAAATCTCTTTTGGGCTGCTTCGTTAAATTATATTCCAGTTAGTATATCCGTAGCAATGCAACAATCTCAATGTGGCTTTGTATACTTATTAGGTGTATATTGGTCAGTGATCCCGGCAAATAGAATCAAATCAATTGCATGTGTTTTTTGTATTTTAGGCGTCATATTAATTAGTGTCGGTACAATTATGGCTGCAGACGATAGTGATAAAAATGGCTCGTCATCTTCTGGTAAAACTGGTGATGATGATGGTGGTGCTAGTAATAATAATGTGATACTTGGATTAATATTTGCAATAGTTTTTCCAACAACTATATCTTTCTTTTCCATCTATTTTAAAATGTTCAGTAAACATTGTATCAATTTAGAACGAACTTGTGTCTTGACGGGTGTTATTGGTATTACAAATACATTTTTTATGATTCCATTTATTTTGTTACAACCTATATTAGGTTTAGGACCAGTAATTTTGCCTGACAGTGGAAGTACATTTGTTTTAATTGTCTATATAGGTTTCTTAGCATTTTTATATAATTTTTTTTACATGACTGGGATTAGTGTAATGGGGCCATTAACAACCTCACTTGGTGTTGCATTGTGTCTTCCAACTAGTATTGTATATGATATGATATTTAAAAGCAGTAATGTATTGAATGGCGTTAGCTTTGTAGGTTGTGCATTTGTTTTTGGTGCTTTTGTTAGTATTATTAGAGCAGGTGATGGAGATTCCACAGCAGAAGTGAATAATAATAATAATAACAATAATGACGATGATGGAATAAACGCAACAAATGCCAGCATTGGGGATGAAGTAACAACAGAAATTTAAAATTTTACGCATATGCATGATAGCGGCCATACATTTTATATTTTAAATATGACATTAAGCCTTGTCAAAATAAAGTATACGATTCGTAAAAAACACACGCGAGAGTATCACAATATTTTTTAATTTTTTTTTTTTAATTTTTTATATTTTTTATTAAAAAGAGATGCAGATATCGTATCATATAATTAATGATATATGGTAAAATCTACGAACGGGTCGTAAGTTATTTACGATAATTTTTTACTTCCCGGTGCTAAGTAATATGCTCAAAATACATATAATTTATCAATATATTAACCACATCTGAATCGTAGCATGCACAGCGTATTAACATATTACATAAACTCACACCTTTATATATACACACACACTCAATTCAACGCTTTATCCGTCTCTTTTGCATCAACTAATTTCTTTTTTGGCCCCGACATCATCTGCTTTAATTTTTCTAATTCATCCATTAATTTTTCTGCTTCTTCATATGCAGCCTCTTCTGCATCTTCATCATCTTCTTCCATTGCAGCCATGGCACGATTATTTGCATCTTCGATATTTGCTTGTAATTCACTAATTTTTGCATCAATATCAACTGCATTTGCTTCAGCTTCGATTTTTTTAATATACTCTTTCTTTTCCTTATTTAAACGCTTTACCTCTGCTCTAGCAGCTTTCCATGCAACTTTGTCATCTTTTGATGCATTCACTTTTGCTTTTGCTTCTAAAATTGCTTTTTCAATTGCCATCAGTGGATCATCCTGTCCTTCCTCATCTGGCATATTTTCTGGAACAAATGTCAAATCAACAGGTGTAATTTCACCTGATTTTATTTTTTCCATTTTTCGTTTTAAAATTTCTAAATTTAATCCAAAACCAATATCTTCATACCCTTTTATAGCTTCAGTAAGTAATTTGTCATCGCACTTCCAAACACCTATAAAATCCTTAAGGACATTGACGCATACAATCATACAATTAATTTCTAATGTATATGCAAGTGCGTCTTCCATGCGTTTCAATTCAGCTGCATATGGACGATCTTCTAGCAATAAGCTTATTTGAGCCGATATGGCTTGGCCACTGCAACGATACATTCCAGGCAAAGTTTTTGCATGATTATCAACTGTTTCACGACATTTACTGACACAACCGGAAATAGGTAATAAAATTGCATTAATGCATTTTTTCTTCAATTTTTCAACAGAGACCATTGGTGAACCTAAGACCATATACCCAAATCCTCTTCTCCTTTCTTCTTTAAATACGCGTAAACTTCCAATGCAATAAATATATATACAATTAGTTGTATATGATTCTTCGTTAAATTAAGTAAGATAGATTGATATATATAAGTATAACTATAATTAGAAATGATCCATATAGAATCACAAATACAGATATATATATTATTTCATATATTAATATCTATATCCTGTAAATATATCAATATTTCTATGTCCAATAGCACAACCACAATACAATGATGTGCACATGTGTGTGGGTTTTTCGTTTATCGTTTTAGTTTGTCATCGTGTTTCCGTTTTTAATAACACCCACACAGCACCGCCACAGCAAATTGTAAAAATGAAGAAGCATTTTTTCCGATGATAATTTACCTGTTCTTACAGCTTACAGACGACTATGAAACATTTTGACGGCTTGTATCCCTTGCTGTGTCAATGCTATTAATTAGCAGGTGCATAGCAGTGAAAATGGATGGAAAATTGGGACGTGATTTATATAGAAATAATTGATCACTAACAAGTATAAGCTTCCTATCAAAAGGCAAAAATGATTTTATATAGATTTCCCCCACTATGCACCTGCTAATACATATAGTATCCCTTGCTATGTATCTGCTAATTAATAGCATTGTGACACAGCAAGGGATACAAGCGTCAAAATGTTTCATAGCGTGTTAGATTTATACTTGAAGTGGAAATTAGACTATTAAAAAGATTTCTCCGGATGATTTTTTCTTCTTGTTTTTTTGGATGGAAAAAAGTGAGGGGCGGGTCACAGAAATACATATAGAAATGAATATGAATGTGTACACATGAAGGATTGACGATCATGCTTGTGTAGATAAATAGATTATTAACATTGTTTATACAAAAAACATTCTAACATTTAAGAAGCGAGTCACTCTCTCTCTCTCTCTTTGTCTGTGTGTGCGTGTGTTTTTGTTTGTAACACGAGTTTGTTTATTTTGTTGGTTTTGGGGTTTTTCATTATTTTTTTTTTTAGTTTGTTACAATAATTAAATTATGAATCGTTATTATTATTATTATCATTATAACATGATGTTCATAATATTATTATTATTATCATCGTTCTCAATATCAAATGCCATTGATATAGATATACATAAACATACAATCAGAAATAGACTTCATATACATAAAAAAAGTCAACTTTATCATCGTAGTAGTAGTAGTAGCAGCAGCAGCAGAACGAATAATGAACGAACAAATAATGTATTAGAACCAGCTTCATCAGAAGAAATGGAAAAAATGATGTCATCCTCAGGGATTATACAAACAAAAACCGATCATTATAATAATAATGGAATAAATATAGAAGATAAAGATGATCATCAACAAACATTAAAAGAAATAGAAGATAAACGACAATTTAAATTTAAAACAGCAAAGGAAGTCATTGTACAATCACAATTGACAAATGATTTATTAGCATTAGAAACGAAAACATTATGTGATGAAGAATATATAAATACGATGGATATAATTACTGCATCTGATCCATGGGGTATGATGGCAGAAGATTTATATGATGAAAAAGTTGCAAGAAACATATATGTTGAAACATTGGCGGAGTCGTTACGTGTGAAAAATATACAAGTTGCATATTTATCAAAAACTATTGAAGTATTATCTCGTCAACGTTATCGATTGTATAAAAAATTTACAAGAAATATATTATCACAAATAAACATATACCAAGCACAATTTGCATTGCAAGGTACTTTATATGAAATGAAATCGTTTAAATTAACACCAGATGAATTAAAATCATTATTAAAAACATCATATACAGAAGAAATGAATAATTTAGATAAATTATATCGCCAAGCCGCGGATGTAAGTACATTAACTTATATATATACACACACACAATCATTTTATCCCTCTAACAAGATTTAATAATTACATTTCATAGCTTTATGATTTAACATTAAAACGTCGTGATGAATTAGATAACAATTTACAAACAGCACGTAAATATGTATATGAAATTCAAATAAAGGAGGAAAAAGAAATGAAACAATTATATAAATATTCGGAAATGATGGATGAAAATTTATATGCTGCATGTTCCGGGTTTCGAAATACAACTAGTCAAAGCGTATCTGTTCTAGTAAAAGCATTAAGTAGTTTAGAAGATGGTGCTATGTTATCTCAAGCATCTTTTGACATTGGTAGACCTGAACATGTATTTAATTTCAGTCAATTATTAACACGTCATGAAATGGAGGAAAAACAAAGTCAAAAAATGGATATCATGAATAAAGATGATGATAATAATAATAATAGCAGTAGTAGTACGAAGAAGAAGAAGTCTTCCTCCAATAAGAAAAAGGAGAAGAAGAAGAAGAAGAAGAAGAAGACGAATAGTGATAAAGGCGATGCTATTACAATTATGCAAAAATTAAAACAGGAAGAAAAAGAGGACGAAGCAGATAAAGGAAAACATCCAACAGGTTTATCAACATTTTTCAATCGATGGTTGCGTTTATAAAAAGGAGATCTCTCCAAGAGAAGTACACGTATTATGTAATCATAAAAAATGTACACGGAAGCTTCGTAGAGGAAAATTAACGTAAAATATTTTTAAATTTACGACCAGCAGGTTCGTATTATATCATTTATATCAAATACATAAATTACGAGGAAACGAATTTATATGACCATAATATTAATTAAAAAATTAGAAGAGAGATAGTCTTTTTGTAGTTTTTTGTGTGGATTTATAAAATGTTTCATTTTTTTTTAATTCTTTATTAATACATTTTTAAAAATAAAACACACACACACACACACAGCAGTGTTATTCTCAATTCTCAATTTTTCATACACTTGCCTGCTTGCTATTTTTATCATCTCCATTATCACCAACAACAATAGCTTTAGCATTGTTAATAGTATCTGTTAATTCTATTTCTACATCATCACCTTCATCTTCTTCTGTATTTTTTTTTTGTTGAACGACCTGTTTTTTGCCACGAGTATTTACTGCATTTTTTGCCTCTGTTGCATTGAAATAAAACGTAATGGCAGCAATAAACAATATTACAGTAACCCATAAATATGAATAAAAACTTTCAAAGTTATTTCCAGAACCATATAATACTACTGATATGATAGGTGAACACATTTTACCAAGTTCACTAAATGTTTTCGTTATTCCTTGTACGGTTGCAACTGCATCCGGTGCATGTTTTTCTGCTAATGAAGCTGTTACCATATTCATTGCTGGCATACATGTTATAGCTGAGATAAAAAATATTGCAGTAAATACCATCCAAATATATAAATTGTATTCAAAAAAAAACGAAGTAGCAAATACAATACTAGCCGGCAATAAAAATACAGGAAACATTTTATGCGGTCCAAGTGTTTTAAATGCCCATGGAAAGATTTTAACATTAGCAATTATCATACAAACCATTGTAATGATATGAAATCCAGCCAATCCACCTGGCGTTAATTTATGTTTCTGTACCATCATCGTCATGCCAACTGCTTGATTATGTCCTACAGCAGAACCAACTGCAATATTTATAAAAGCAACGCATTTAAAAGTGGTTGTTTGTAAAACTTTTTTTGGATTTGGTTTCTTTTTTTTCTTTATTTTGCTATCTTTATTTTCTTCACCGCTTTTATTATCATTATGAAGAACAACAATTGCTTCTGGATCTGGTACTTAT
>LT649799.1:0-13466 GCA_900128395.1 Stramenopiles sp. TOSAG23-2
ATTTTGGAAAAACGTGAACCAAATTGGTAAATGTTTCATATTGTGTTGTATTATAATTCAAAATAAATTTGGGTATGATACGAGGATGTATATATATATATATACATTGTAATACGAAGTATATGTATATATATATACTATAAAATATGATACATGTAATGTTTTAGTTGGGGGAAATTTAGAGGCGGCTCCTTATTTCGTACATAATTCCAATAATAAGGAAAAAATTTCTGAAATCCGTCATACTTTTTTTAAAATATATTAAGTATAAATATTTGTATACTAATACTACTATTTTATTTGTGTAGTAAGAAGATTATGGATATATTCTACAGTCTGTACATTATACTGGATATGTGCAGCATTTATTATTATTTCACAAAAATTGTATGTGATAATCACACATTTCATTACATATAATAATAAGAGTTATTATTCATACACACACAGTATATTGTTACACATCACCCTTTACCAATACAGACGACAACTGTCAAATACGTTCCTTCGTAATATATATTACGTATTATTTCAAAAAATAGTTATTTTTATGTAATAAAAAAGAATGTATCATTTCTATGATTATATTATATTAATATTCTTATTCATAGTACACATTAAAACGGTAAAGACAAGCACTACACTTGGCGATGATAACGATAATGATGTATCTTATATAAAACGACAAGAAGCAATGCAATTGTTTCTAAAAGGTAGAAGAGAATATTCACAATATAGAAATTATGATAAGGCAAAATTGTATTTCATACAATCATTAGAGTTAAATAGTAAAAATTCAGATGCACATATGGGATTAGGAATATTGTACAATTATATATGAATGAAATTTTAAAAAGCACCAGTAATAATCCTGATGATAGTAAGACAAACTCATCATTATCATCGTCGCAAATGGTTATGATGGATGTGATAGAAGATCAAATGAACAGTGGTAATATTGGCGACGTGGAAATGCACCAAGTAATGGACAACACACAAAGAATATGTTATGTTTCTCGTAATGATTCTAACAAACGTGTTGTAATAGATGAATATCAAATAATTCAAATGTTAAATCGAGATTTTAAAGATATTGCAAATATTATGACAATAATACCATCAAATCATAATTTATTACAACAAATGTTTTTTTTTCAAACATGTACAATAGTTGTAGGTCCTCATGGTGCAGGGTTGACAAATGTATTGTTTACCAAGTCACAATATTTTAAAGGAATGATTAATTTTCCTATGATAAGCGAAACAGAAAAAACAAGTTACTATAAACACTTAATTAGCACTTTATATGATGATAGCCGTATAATAATATTTTTAAATGAAATGAAATCGACTCGGATTGGTAATTACACTGGATTATCTTCGGACAACAAAAAAGATAAAATTTTAATTGAAATTAAAAATAGTATCGTAAAGATTTTGGAAACATAGAAGGGGGAAGGGGGTATTCTTATTACGAATATAGGAGAGAAATGTGGAGGAAATTAAAAAACGGATTATAATATATTAATACACGTGTAAACAATGTCTTTTTACGAGAAGATTTATTAATATGCCATATATGATATGATATGAATATAAATTTAAAAAAAGCGAGAGATATGATAAGATATTTTATTAAAAATGTAAAAATTATTCTAATTATATTAAAAATACTTCGTGGAAAATTAAAAAATCGCAAGGGGAGTTTTTTTTTTTTACGAAGGCATAAAAAGTAAAGTAAAATTACTCGTAGAAAAAGTGAGAAGAATTTTATTTATTTATTTTAAAAAATAAATAAAAAAATAAAAAAACAATTTTTTTTTAAACGCTGTACAGCTATACTGACACATTATCATATTATTTACGATTCTTCGTATGATACATCTATAGATATAAATCATATTTTGAAGAATATCACTCTTTTTGTTTTCATAATTTCAAGAGACACTCGCATAATATATACGACGTATTATTATTTTAAATGACCTATTTTAATATATATATTAAATCTTTAATATATACCGGTATGATATCATATATTAATTCATATGAAAAAAACTATCACATGTATTTTTCGTGTGTATCATATAAAAATATCTTCACGTATAATACATATATTAATACAAACCTTTCTATATATATATATATATATAATATACAAACTGATTGTATATTACACCAAAATTACAATGATGATACAGCTTTAAACATAGATGTATTGCGTTGATTAATAGCAATAGTACCTTCAACCATTTCACGAATAATTTCTGAAGCTGGCAGCATTTCACTTACAGCACCTGCACCTTGTCCCATTAAATGGGCACGGAATGCAACTAAATCAAACGTGCCTTCTTTTTGCATTCTTGCTGCATCCCATGTGCCCGGAACAATACCTTGATCGCATAATTCTTTAATCTTATCCGCACGATTTTCATGGAAATCATCAACATATGCATTGCGTTTTACACGTAATGGGCGTCCAGAGTAAATCAATGTACGTGTAGTTGATTCAGCATTTGCGGTGATAACAGCTTTTTGATGTGCAGGAGATGCATTTGCTTCTTCTGCGCAAATAAAACGGGTACCAACCCAAACAGCACTTGCGCCGAAACCTAATGCCATATTCAAGCCACGTGAATCAACAATGCCGCCAGCAGCAACAACATAGATTGGACCACCATGCATTTTAGATGTTTTGCCTTTTACCAAATCCACAATCATTGGAATTAAAACTGCAGTGGAGATATCACCAGTGTGGCCACCACCTTCAGTACCTTGTGCACATAAGATATCAACACCAGCATCTAAACATTTTTGAACATGCCGTGGGCTACCAATCATATTCATAACTAAAATGCCATTCTCATGCAATTTATCGATTGCCCATACAGGTGGAATACCAACTGCACTTACAAATAAACTTGCACCAGACTCAATGATAACATCAATTAATTCAGGTAGCTGACCATGTGTGTAATCATGGTTGGTTTTTCTTGCACCACCACCAACTTTAGGAAGCGCTAAATCTACACCAAATGGCAAATTTTTATCATTCAATTCTTCTTTCAATTGACGCAATTCCTCTTTCATGAACTTTGGCGTCCATCCAAGACCACCAACAACACCTAAACCACCAGCATTGGAAACTGCAGCTGCTAAACCAGCACCAGATACAGCGTTCATTCCTGCTAAGATAACAGGATGATCAATTTTTAACAATTCTGTTAATGGGGTAACAATTCTTTGTTTCGACATTTCCTTATTATAACTATTTTTGTTATATGTTATTGTTTTAATTTTTGTATGACAATATAGTATTATATGTATGTATATATATATATATGTATATATATATATGTATATATCTTGTCTTTTCGTTATGATAATTGAAGTATATATTTAATAGTACATTCTGTGTTTAATAAATGTGCAAAAATCTATTATTAATTTAAGCGTGCTGGCGTGCTTAAATTATTATTTTTTTTATCATCACCATTGGACGGTAAAAGCAATATGAAATTATAATAATGCTATTTAGATGCTATAGTAGTGGCACGGGCCAGCGGGCACGGAAATAAGATCGAGATCGAGAGATCCCAGAGATGTATAGTATGAATTTAGAATATTATAATTTTAATAGGAAAATCTCATCGTTTAATCTTTAATAATTGAATTAATCTAAAAAATCTAATTATGAAAATATGAAGATCATACACATTATTAGTATATCATCGAAAGTAACTATTCTTTTCTTTTAATTCTTTTTTAATTTCATATTCAAAACATTTATATAATTCCAATTCTAATGTTTTAAAATCAGCTTCATTTAAATTTTTTTCCAACCATGATAAATCAATTAATAATTGAGCCGGACGATTTTTTAAAATATTTAATATTGATGGGAAACATCGAATATTTATACACCTATTTAACCATTGACTGACATCGACTTTATTCCATTCTCTTAATGGTTTGCCATTATAATTAGATTCAATTCTTCCTACAACAACTTTCCTACCACTTTGTCTTTTAACTGCAATATAATTTCCATAATTTAATATACTAAAATATTCTTTTTCTTCAATTAATTTTGGATTTATCCATTTTAATTGTTTTATGGTTTCTTGATTTAATGTGTTGCCTATATAATCACCCCATTTTGAATCATTATTAATATTAATTCGTGGTGGTGTACTACTACGTTTATGATTGATTTTAGAACCATTTTTATTTACATTTTTACTATTAGTAGTAGTATTAGTCGTATTATTATTATTATTATTACTATGTTTCTTTGATGATGTTGAACTGTTTCTACGTTTGTTTCTTTTCTTACCACCACTGCTTGAGTTTCTTCTGTTTTTTTTTCTTTTATTACTATCAGGTGTTTTACTACGTTGTTTCCTTGTTGTTTTCAATGCAACGCAATATTGTGGAATTAAATATGTAGGTAATATTCCTATTTCTCTTAGACTTGTTTTACGTGGGGCTAGACTAACATTTCGTGGAGATGAAACATTTACAAGAAAATATATATCATTTGCTAATTTTTCTCTCGGTTGGATATAAAATTTATAATATATAAAATACAAAAACAAACCCAAAACTGCAAAACTAGTTAAAAATATCGTGATAATATTTGAGACAAATATATGTTCAATTGCTTTTCTATTTGGATTAAAAAGGAATTCCTTGCAATTACATCCAAGCGTAATTAGAGGAGATATTTACACCCAAGCATTATTGGAGTCGAAGACGTATGTGACAACAAGATTTGGAAGATATATTGCGTTAGTCATTGGAAATTTGAAAATTTGAAAATTTATACTTACTTTTAAAATGAAGCCAGATAACGTACCTGCAAAAACTTTCCCACACCATTCTACGAAATGTATTGGTTGTGGTTTTTGCAATAACGTCGATGTTTGATTCTCTTTATGATGATCCATAGTCTTATATTCTATCTTATAGTGTATTGTTTTGAAAATAAATATATATTGTTGTTTTTGAATGAATAATCTTTTTGAAATCTATATATTACAAATTTTATTTATATTAATAGCAACGGAACCGGCTTAAATGAATTGCAATAATTAATAAAAATGAAAAAATAAATAAATGTAAATGTATATTATGCATTGTTGCACCATTGTTTGTGCCATTCCTGCTGGCATTCAATTTTTTAAATTGGTAGTATAGAATATTATTATAAATTGCACAATTGGATGAACGATGATGTGCACATGATCTGATTATTTTCAAATATCATCTATTTTCAAATACATTAAGGTAGCTAATAGCTATATGCCATAATAGGATAGCTTTACGTACTACTATACATATGGGATACTGTAATAGTGTATACCAGGTAATTGAATATTATAGAATAATTTACTTTTTAGACTTAGGGGCGGGCTCTTGACCACTGAGACGGATAAAACATTATAATATATTTTTTTTATTAAACCACATTTATGTCCATAGCGTCCGTGCTTACAAACTTTAGAAATATATCTGATTCCCGAATATTTCTATTATCAATTAATTTATCTACAAATAAAGTGATTCCTTTTTTTCTCTCTTCAATGACGACGGCTGCTGTGCTACCTGCTAAGCGTCTTCTTGGCAATGAAGGTAAGTTTTTAAATCCAGCAGCTTTCAAATTTGATTTTAAATATCTAAAATCACTGAAGCGACGTCGAATACTCCACGTAGCCTCAAAAGGCCTTTCCAAGCCTGAAACGTTCAACACATACGTTGTAAACGAACTGGATTTCTTCTTTCCTCCAAAAAAACTAGCTTTTTCTTCCAGCATTTTCAGACTATGTGAAATTTTAATGCTATGAGGGTAACATTGATGGGAAAGGATTGCCTTCATTGCTCTTTCTTTTAACGGATCTCTTTCGCTCTCAAGAATATCTAGTTTAGACATGCTACTCGTCGAGGAACCACGCCTTAATACTTTGGTTCTTCTTGTATCGGAAGAGGAAGTACGGTTATCTATATCCATATCTGATGGAATGCTGTATATATATATAATATAATATATATATATGTAGTTTGAAATTATTAAATGTTAGTATTTATTTTGGGTGGGAAATTATAATATTATATATTAGATGTATCATATTAATAAAAGGGTTTATATACATATATATGTATATGTATATGTATATGTATATGTATAAAAGGATGTTAAATTTGAAGCCAGAAAATGTAAAAGAGGACCAGCATATGTATCAGAAAAAATGTATATATATATATATATATACGCTACGCTCCACGAACATAGTACAGGTAAGTCGAGTACAGGTAATACTTACATCTCTACATCATTATTATTACTATTATTATTATCTTTTTCTTTTTCTTCTTCTTCTTTTGGAAATGGGAGAAAATGTTTGTGCTGGTATTTCAATTGATATATCATGCTTTCGGCTGCTTTTCGTTCTGGCTTTAAATCCCATAATAAACATGTTGAACGCACAGAGTTACCTTTTAAAACCTCCTTTATAATTGTACATATATGCTTCGATTCCTCTGGAGAATTCAATTCCACAACTTTCTCGCCTGAAAGCGAGGCTAACATAATTGCTGGGTCGTGCAAAGCTGTATGTAAAGCGGTCTCAACTGCACCACTATTTCCATTATCATGAAAACGTAATGACTGATCTACCGTGGTGCCTGTATGTATATATATTTACCAAATGAAAAATGTTAGTATTATAAGTCTGGCAGGATTAGCGTAAGATAGGTATTATTATTAGTAGAAAGCTTGTAGGTAAGTAGATGCAGGTAACTAGATATAAGAAGTTGTAGCTAGTGCAGGATACACCATACACTTCGTTCCACGAACCTTGGGCAAGATAGCAGGCAGGAATGTCTACGTTACTAACCTTTCGACCCCTCACGCAGTGCGATGCAATGACCCCGTGGTATACATGTATGAATTTTTTCTGTAGGCATGCTCCAAAGCAAAGTAAATCCATTACTGGTATTGTCATCGGTGTCAATTTTGGCCCGTTTTCCTTGTTTTTGTTTTCGGCTTTGTTTCACTGCGTAGCAACATAGCACATGTGTTGTAAGAATAACAATGTTTGTAGGGTAGCCATTAAGTTGCACATGATAGATGTACTCCCCAGAAATGCCAGTTAAAATAGTAAATGCCCGACCTTCCGCTTCGCGTCTTGAGAACCTTGCTAATATACCGCGAGAAAAATATCGTGGAAGCCGATGCCTCATAAATCGCTTCTGTTTGTCAAACATATTGGCAGTATTTTTGATACCTTGAAATATATGGGTCAACGAGTCCAATGCTCCCGCTGCTGGTTTGACTACTAAGCCAACCATACCTTGGAACAAACCGACAGCTGCGCCTTTTATACCATCTTTTTTGTATTTACGGTACGGATTATAAACAACGCCTTTGACAGCATCGAAAATACCACCGCCAAGGTCCTTTATCCCCTGTTCCAAACCTTCACGAATATCTTTTGGCCCATTTGGACTTCTTTTCCGCTGCTTCTTAACATATTCCTCATCAAAAGCAAAAAATTTAACGCCTTTGCTAACGGATTCAGTTATTTTTCCAGCTGTGTGGAACAAACCTTTGACTGAGCTTTTCAAAAGATTCGCAGTACCTTTTTGCATTCCTTTTGCAAATTCTTTTGGACTTTTCATCAATCCCATTGCTGGTTCATAGAAAAATGCAATGACACCCGATCCTAAATTGGTTATTAAACCAACAGGATTTCCGAAAAATTCCAATGAGAAAAATATCTTATAAATTTGTGTTAAACTTTTCCACATATAATCTTCGGTGATTGTGCTTGAAAACTTATCCCAAGTATTTAACATGTGAGGTATATATAACGCATCTAATCGAAATGGTGCCTCATCAACATTTGTCACCATATTTGATATTGCATCAACAATACCACGTAACGCAAGGGTGCTTAGACCATCGCCAAGTAAAGCTTCTGACAACTTTATATCCCCACTGGAAGAAAAAGTTATATTTATTGAAATAGGATGAAGGTGTAAAAGTCGAAAATAAACACGACCTTCTGATGCCAATTCAGCATCCGATTTTCCAATCACACAGCAATGGAACACGGGATCATCAAACAAATTGTCATGTGCCCCCAAGTCTAATACATAGATTTCCTTGGTTTGTTGGTAATACTTATTTTCGATATTATTCATTATTATATCAATACTATCAGATGCTTGGATGCGCATATTTTGACTGTATAAGTCTTCCGCAAGCAAATCTGGTAAAAAATGAAGTAGCGATACCAGCCAAACATCATCGAGCTTCAGTTGAAGAGCCTGTAAAGAAACTGCAAACGTGTCAAACATCGTTACGTCTTGTGCTTTACCATTTTCAACAACGATTGCACTTACATGCAGAACTGGTCTATTTGGCCCTTCTTCTTCTTTGGAAGTATTAAATCGTTGACCAAGCAAAATATTATATTGACATAGTGGCAATTGATTTGCAATTTGCAAGTCATTAATTTTAAATTCATAATCTGTCCTTCCATCCCCATACACGTCTTGCATCAAAGATATAGATTGAAGAGTAAAATATAAGAGTTCTTGTGGCGTTTTATCGATCAAAGATATACCTATTCCCGCCAGCTGAACGGTCAATGACATTTTGACATCATCATCTTTTCCTTTACGTATCGGGGTCCATCCATATTCAATTTCAATTTCCCCCGCTTCACCATATAATGGAAAGGTTCCATCAGTTAAAAGCAAATTTTCGTTACTTTGTGCGCGATGTTTTACATCTACGTCAGAGCCATAAGCAGCTTCACTTGCATTAGAGAAAATTGTCAATGGGCAAGTAGCCTTGTGGCGTTTCCAATATTTCTCTAATTTATATTTAAGGAGCTGATTCTTACTCATTGGCGTATTGGCGCTTATATCGTTTTCGCCAGTAGCATCCGTAACAATGATCGATGGGAGCTCAACAACAGTTTGACCAATCAAAACATCGTCTTCTTCCATTTTTTCCATCATGTTCATAGTTTCAGATTTATTCGCTGGATCCTGGCCGAAAAAGTACTGGAGAGGTAAAAGTAATTCCCGATTTCGCTCATCTTCCAACAATATCTCCTGAGACAAGCTATCTGCTACATATTGTTGTTTATATGATGCATATATAGAAATTCTTGCATACCTTCCCGAGGAAGAGAAACATTCTTCAGGTACAAATTCTTCCTCTTCAAAATCTAAATCTCTACCCCATGCAACTCCAAGTCGACTTTCGTATTTTTTCTGTGCTTTCGGCGACAATGCATGTTTCTTGACAAGTTGTTTCCATCTAGTTCCTGGTTTAACCTCGTCGGAATCTTTATCCATACCCCGAGTCTCCTCGTGGGCCTCTGCGCCTTTCTTTTTTCCATTGTGAAGCTCTAACACAGCAGCTTTTTTCTTTCCTCTCAAAATAGCACTTCGAAATTCCAATAGTCCACTGATACCATCTTTTATGTAAGCTTTAGCCAGGTCAGCAGCTTGTTCATATGGTAAAATACGAACTACTAAAGGCGAAGGCCTCAATTCTTTGTTTCCCAGCATTTTTTTAATTTCAGACAATCGTAAGCCAGCAACAATTCTATCGCCTATTGCAACTATACAATCTCCAACACGTACACCTTGTTTAGCAGCATTTGATGTATCGAGAATTTGAGAAACATTAATAATAAATATCTTAGGTGCTACAATCTTTGCAACATCAGCTAGTTTTTGTTTTTGACTATCCTCTTCATTATCCACAACTTGTTTCACATCATCAATGTGTTCTAACATTTCATCAACCGCTTCTAGAGGGGTTGTAGATGCTACTTTTGAGGTAGAAACGTGACCAGAACTGTAACTATCATTAAATACCTTTTAAAATGCAATGTAAGAGAAAAGGTGTTAGTATAATATTAAAAAACTAGTAGCAGAGCGAGGTGACTGATGAACGATGATAAAAACAAAATCAGTAACATGATATACTCCGCTTCACAAACACGGCGCAGGTTAGCGATAGATAGATAGATAGATAGATATGCTTGATTAAAGCTTCAGTAGTACTGTAGCTAAGATCCAATTGTCGCTCCACAAACCTTAGGTAGGAAGATACTCACTTCTTTTTCTTGCAACGCCATTCCAAAAACACCATCACATAGCAATATCGCTTTACCAAGCCCCCAACTAAAACCATATTGCCGTTCTTCTTCGAGATCATCCATTTCTGATAAGAAATCAAAGTATGATTTTGATTTGTCAAAAATGGAACAATTTGCACGATTCAATCTTCGAGTTTCCTCATTTATATCCTCCTGTTTGAATTCCTCGCTTATTGTATCATGTGTTGGAAAGGGCCGGTGCATATGGGTTTTCCTAGTTTCACCATCCATAGATATTACTGCATACAATCTGACATTATACTCTTCACTCCATTCGCCGTCACTATGCAGTAACTCTTCAGAATCACGAGATAAATACGAGTCTCGTACTTCATTACGTGGTTTCCGACGAATAGTGAAAGCAAACATTCCTTTTCCAAGGCGATTCATTTCACTCATTGAGGCTGGTGTGTATAGTTCGATATAACCTACAACAATATCTTTATCGTTTTTATGAATTATATGATAAATAATGTATGCATTGACTTTTTTATTAATACGCTTCAAACGTGCAATGGCAGTTTTGGATTGCGATGTTGTTGAAACAAAAGTAAAATGCAACCCCTTTTTCTGTGTAATCCATGCTGAGTAATTTGGATCTAACAATTGGTTTCCTCGATGAATTAAAATAGAAAATCTTTTTCCTGTTACAGGAAGTTGCTCTGTATCTTGTTCTTCTTGCAATTCATCTATTTTTCGATGTAGCTCTGAACCGTGTTTATTTAACATATCGTTGCTAGGCCTGTGCTGTTTCTGGGTTTTTAAAAAATCCATGTCCATAGTGTGTTGTGACTCACCGGCGTGTTCACGACTTTGCATCGTCCGCATTAACGAATCTTTGACATGGTGTAGTGTTTGTTCATATCGTTCCAACAACTTGACTCGTCCCTTAGATTTGCATTCTTCTTGATGTGGACCATATTGTAAATGTATACGCAACTCACCGCGAGCAAGGGATTTCCCAGTACTAGACTTTAATGGCAACCAACATTGATAACCTTCATCAACTTTGATATTATTTCGGAAAATATTCGACAAAGGTAAAGTTGCAATGCCGAGGCTATCATGCTTACCAATAGCATCACTATCCCAAGCATGGAGGCAGAGCATTAAGTCTGCTCCCATATGGATATCACCAGTTGGTATTTTCCATTGCATTTCCCGACCCCAAACAGGATTTAAATTATACTTTTCTACCCTAGTCTTGAAACTTTCATATTCACTATTTTTTGGATCTATATTTTTTTTTCCTTTTCTATCAACCCATCCAATAACATAAGGGTCTGATTTGCCCGTCACATCAGCAACAGCAAGATCCCGCCCAGCAATTACTTGCACGTTCAGAATAATATAACTTTTGTCCCTTACAGCGCTTTTATCCTTTAACTTCAATAATTCGTGTTTTGCATCAAGTGCTTGGATCTGACACTGACTAATTAACTTTGTCATCTCAGCAATTGCATTGTCGACTGCATTTCGCCTGGCGCGAATTTGGGCACGACGTATTCGATCACTATCTGCCTCTTGGTTTCCAAAATCTGAAGCATTTGGCGAAAAATACGGAAGATCTGTGATTGTAACAACTTTTATACCTCCATCCATATGAACATGGACTCGTAACTTAACCTGAACTAACTTCAAATCGCCAGCACGATAGCAAGATATTATTAAATCTTCATGACGCTCAATTTCATCTATAGGATACTCACGTATAGATTTCAAATGTAAAGTTGGGGCAACCCCAAGACCGATATCAACATGCAATTTTATTATTTCCAAAATATCAATTTGTTCATTGTTTATATTATACAATGACCGCTCTACTTCATACATAGCCATACCATCTTTTTTTCCTCCGATGGCTCTCGTTTTCATATTTTCTATGGATGACCTAGCAAAGCTCATAGTCTGTTTTACCGTTTCTTTTGAAAGTTTTACAGCGCCATCCACTGCGTTCATTGCATATTTGCCTGCTACAGCGATTGCATGTGCAGTCTTTTTTTTTGATGGTCCGTGTATGGGAACAGCTTGGATCATAAGACGTTTTGGTTTCAAAGGCTCTGACCATGTATACGGTATACTTGTCATAGGAGGAACAGTAACTTGAGAGCTAGCTGCTACTCCTTTTTGTAATATTCGAATAGTAGCATTGGTACATTCGTTTACGATGCGATATGGGGGAGGCGTTTCCTTCATTTCTGTCACAATTACATAAATGCTTGCATCTTGCTTTTTTATTACAACTCTTAAATATAGCGAGTCTATAAAACGCTCGTCCGTTGAAGCACCATCTGCATGTATGGGGAGCGCACCACGATGATCATGAACTGGTATAACAGAATCCCATTCATCATCTTTTCCAGCATGATGATCAAGCGTATCGTGAATATTAGTCTTTTCCACCTTTAATACAAAATCATCTACGTTGCCTACTGAAAATATACCAGACCAATTCCATCCCTTGTCCTTGATACGTATAGCTATAGTATTTTTTTTCCCTTTGTCAATCCAATTCATACGTAAGCTTTGCCCATCGTTAACTTTGCTAATCGAGTCATTTAATATATTAGGTAACTCATTTAGACGACGATATGCTTTACTTGAATCATATTTGCCAACCACTTGAGCCCATTCAATCACTTTATTCGTTTCGTTGAAAAATATATGCCCACATCCAACCGTAATCATTTTGACCCTAGCAAATTCTTTAGCTCCTTGTTGGACTCGAATGCCAAAATTATAAAGGTTACGTGTCTTCACGCTTGTGACAGTTAATGCTTGATCAACCCCTAGACCATCTAATTCCATTTTGTTGGACCATTTAGTGGTGTCTAACGGCCCTTCTATAACACGGACGTGCATGATGTTATCCCTGTATTTCCCCCCTGGATTTTCTATGTCATAAAGTTGAACTTCGCACCTATCATGAATGCCTATTTTTCTTCGACTAAAGGTTTTGGATCGCTTTAAGTCCAAATCCCCGTCTTCGTCCTTACTTTCATCACCATCGCTATCCACACTTCTAAACTTGCGCTCTTTTACATCAATACCCATAATCATCCCTTCTTTATAATCGTTATCCTTTTTCTCTGAGGAGAATTGCAATTTCAATCCGGTGCGATTGAATATCCAGTAACGGCAATAAATGCTAATACGCAGTGGTACTATTACAGACGTTCCATGCTCTTTTGACAAATCGTAGTCAGATAGTTTCCACTTTACTTCGATATCAAGACACGCCTGTGCAAAGGTGTTACGCGTTTTAGAACTTTTCACAACAAT
>LT649800.1:1715-13448 GCA_900128395.1 Stramenopiles sp. TOSAG23-2
TATTTTCGGATATTTGCTATTTTTTCACAAATATATGAAAAATAAAATTGGCATTTTAGAAAACGATATGTAGTAAAAAAAAAAAATAAGAGATTAGACTGAAAAATGAATAGAAAGCATTTACAAATCAATTGAACACGTGTGATACAAACAACAACATATTCGTAAATTATACAGTGGAACCAGTCAAAGCAAGAAGAAGGAATCATGGATGAAAGTGATGATGTAGGTATTGACGTCCCGTTTATTTCGTGGTTGAATCGCCGTGAGATTTTAAATACAACGACGTGTGACGAAGATTGTGTAAATGAACATATGATTTTAGAGGTAATACCGACGTCTTTAAAGAATATACATGGTGGTCAACTTACTTCCGTTTGTACTATACTAGGCGATTCAAGAACTGGGAAATGTGTTGTTGTTGACCCAGGAACAGATGAGCCAGATATGATAATTGATATTATACATAGTCGCGGCTTAACCTCTATCGAGTACATATTAATAAGTCATGCACATATAACTTCATATTTTGCTGCATTTGCCTTACAGAAAGTATTTCAAACGGCACAAATTGCACTTCATAAAGATGATTTATTTCTATGGCGTTCGGCAGAAGTCCAATCAAATTTATTTGGTGTTGTGTTGCCAGGAGCGCCGAAAATTATGCCACCGCGATTTAGTGTTGATGAAACAAATTTTATGATGCCTGGCTCAAGAGGAATCGCTGTACAAAAATTGCAGCAGTGTTTGATAACGTTGGGACATATGGATAAAAGTGCTATTCAAGCTCAGTCAGGTGTATTTCGTCAAAGGACTGCTGAAGCTTTAAATCGTTTTAGGCGTTCTGTTGGTTTGATGGATGTGGTAGATGATGAAGGTGCGCAAAGTGATCGGGAGAAGCTAGAAGCATTGAGAAATTCAATGTATGGACATGCTGAATATGAAGCAATGGTAGAAGAGCTAACGTTATACTTTACGAATTTATTTGACAACGAAGAAGCCGAAAGAATAATGCAACAGGCTGGATTTGATGATGAGGCAGAGGCAAGAGGAAAAGAAGCTGTTGTGGGGGATGAGGTGAAAGGTAATTTCTTAAATCGTGGAATATGGTTACCAGCTACCATTACAAGGGTAAGGAGAAATAATACTGTAGATCTACAATTTCATCATGGGGAAGAGGAACCTGGGGTTATTCGATCTAGAATCGCTGGTGCTGGTAAGTGAATTTATTTATATTTCCCCTAATCAAATATAATTTTTATACATTACATTATTATTTAAAAATAATAATTTTTTTCTAACCAACATGACATATTCGATTTTCTCTCTTTACTATGTATATATATATATATATACTCACACACTTACGCTCCGCAAGCATGGTGGAAAACAGATGGAACAGATTATGAATGGTGGAGTGATCCCGATATTATATTGGAGCATGGAGAATTGTTGGAGGTAGAAGGCTGTAAAGACCTCAATGTGATGGTGCTGCATTCGCCAGGGCACACACCAGGTAGGTATATATTTTTATTCCATCATTATCAATAATAGAAAATGTGAAAAAATCTCTTCAATAGAATTAGATTACAAAATATAAGAGATAATATACATCTTACGTCAAAAATGTTGCATCTTTAATGACTAACATGTATAATATTTTTCTTATATGCATCTATTTATATGCATATCGATGATATGTATGGCGTATGAAAAATACTAATCAATTGTTTTGTAGGAAGTGTATGTTATCACTTTATTAATGAGGAACTTTTGTGTACCGGACACACCCTTTTAAAAGGTGGCACAGGGCCATTAACTATAGGTGCAAATGTAACATCGTTGCTGAAAGAGGGGATACCACGTATAATGAAATTGTCAAGAGCAAATGCAGCATTAGACGACGAGGAAAAAATGATTAAAGTATCCCCTTCAATGGGCCCAACAACATATTTGAATAATGAAATCGAGGACAATCCAATATTTAAAGCAAAGCAAAGGGAACCTCAGCGTAGACCACCTCCCGTGAAACCGGAAGTTTCTACATTAAAAGTACCAAAAAGGATTGGGTGGGGCCCTGGTACACGGGGTCAAAATGTCTCAATGTTACAATGGATTTTGATATATTTAGGATACATGTTGGAGGAAGACGTTGCATTTGCAGTGGGGTTTTTTGGTCCAAAAACTCGGTTGGGACTGCAAAAATTTCAAGCCGAAATGGAAATTGTCCCAAATGAACCAGCAACATATGATAAGAAAACTAGAGAAATATTGAAAAAGACAGTAGATGAATATTTGTCGTCTTCTCCTAATAAAAAGAATAACAGATCAAAATTATAAAGAAGATTTATAATAACGGTATTTTAAAAGATTGAGGGGAAGAAATAAGAAATGACAATTATTTTGCGTTGTTGTACAGCTACATATTAATCTATCATATCATATCATATCATATCATATCATATCATATCATATCATATCATATCATAGACATTTTTAAATTGCTTTATGTATATATATATATGAGTAAGAGAATTAATATATTCGTATGACATATCATACGTACATAATGATAATATACTCGTACGAATTCGTACTATATTAAAAGAGTATCAATTTTGCAGCGGGGCATGAAAGCTTTACTATTAGTAGGCAAGGTGGCAAAGATAACCTTTCGCCAATGCCAAACGGAAGATCTGAGATCCGCGAGATAAACTTTTTCCACCCTAGTTGGAGAGGATGTTTCGAAATTTTTTCTAAATGTAAGCGAAGTTTTGTTAACAAGTCTTTTCAAAAGTTTTAGAGAGATTTTTTTTAAATTTTGGATTAAATAAGTGGAATTGTGTTTTTTTATGTTCTACGCGCGTATACGTACATATTTTAAAAAAAGTTAATGCATGTATATATATACGTATATTATATATATGCATATAAATTGTACGTCCCGTACTTTGTAAAATACTACGAAATGAATTATTAATGCTAAAAATAATTACACACTGCTGATGTGTCATCACAGAAATTTATTATGATAATAGATTTTGCCGTAGGCTGAGAAAATAGTGGAAAATATGCCAATGAAACAACTACAAATTCATATTATATGTACATCATATATAAAAAACTATCATAAAAGTAAACTCTGGTAATAAAACAGAGAAATTCTTGGGGCAAGTTCGCAGCTGCCTACCACGACGCTCTCCTGGAGGTCCAAGATAGCGTAGCTACCGTAGGGACTCCATTGAGATTGAGTATTGAGCATATTACTTAGCACGGGAAGTAAAATTTTATATTTTATAACTTAGATTTGAACCTTTATTTATATTTTAATATTATTTATAAAATATTTTAAATAAATAATTGCATCTATTTTAATTTACCTCCAACAATGTTTTTATATCTTAAAAATATTGGCACCACACTCTGTGGATTTCAATTTGAACTCTATTGCAGTGTTACGATTCGTTGTCCATCTTTCAGTTTAGTGGGACAGATATTATATTATCTCAGTTATTGTATTCTTTCTGGAGAGTAGAAATTATCACATATATATATATGTGAGTAAATTAAAAAATAAGTTATGCCTTAAATTAATATATGATATAAATATATACTTCGTAAATAAAAATAATAAATTAAAAATAATGCATATTAAATTTTTATTTTATATAGTCTAGTCTAGTTATGTAGGATCTATAAAAATAGAAATTATATAAAAAGAAAAAAGATCGTAATTCTTGCAAAATTACGATGCTGTTTTTATATATTTTTTTATATAAAATAATAATATTTTTAAAAAATTTTTTATAAAATAAATAAATAAATTATATCATAATATGCATACAAATAAAACTTAGATTTTTAAAGATCATTATTACGAGAAGTAATATTTAAATAATACTTCGTATTGAATAATTAAAATGCATATGCAATTGACTCACATCATAATTTCTACTCTCCAAAAGAATAATGTAACTGAAGCAACCTGATCTATCTCACACTATAATAGTGTGTCAATACCTCATATATATATATATATGATATTCATATTTATAAATTTTAACCATCCTATGAATAATTTAAATAATATATATATATACGAACCGTATGTATACTATTGTATATAGCATTTCTACGCTTTTGGGCTCTAACTACATGTCGTGTATACGGTGCATTATGCGCGCGTGTCTCTTTTTTATTTTGTTTTGTATTTTGCAAGATCAATTGCTAGGAGCTGTTTGACAATGCAATGGTAATCTATGATCTCCATGATTAATAAGATGTATAATTTCTCTCAACAAGAAAAAAGACGCTGTAAATATACATGCAACAATGATTAATGACAAGATAGCATCTAATTTATCTTCTTTGATACCCCATGACAAAATTTTCTGTTGTTCTAAATAAATTATGCATGCACCCATTGTTACAAGCAATGAACGTATGAAATCAGTATAAATGTGCGCCATTGCAGACGCCATATTGACATTTATCCGATTTTCACTGTCTTTTGTCTTTGCAAATACACAAAATATAATCATTGTTCCAATATCACAAAATAATCCAACGATAGTAAAAATTAATAGGATAGTAGAATCTATTTGGGTTGTTTCTGCATCATTTGGTCGTGTCATCCTATGCATTGCAGTAGATAAAATGTAAAAACCAACTATTAATAAACCAATTAACGAAAAAATTGCAGCGCCCATATTTAAACGAACAATATGCGTCCTGGAGCTAGTACCGTATTTATTACTATGGATAACAACATATTCAACATATAAATTTACGATATACGTAGTCAAATCAACAGTATTTTGAATGGCATCTGCGGTTAAAGCTAGACTGTGACTAACATATGCAGCGAAATATTGCCCCAAAGTTACTAAACCTACTAAAACTATGATACCAATCAATACTGTAGTATTATCAGCCGCACCATTTTTATTATTATTACTCAGAAGTGTTTTTTCATCTATTTTATTATTCGTATTTTCTATAAATTTAGAACGCTCGTCAACATTTCCCTCATCAATTAAATTGGATAGATTGTTCATTGCTCATCAAATATGTACTATAAACTCCTATATATATATATATATGTTACAAATATGTATATATTACTATATTTATCAATTAATATAGATATGACTATAATACAAATATATGTAAAACTCTATGTATATATGATGAATTCATATATATTGTCCGTTGTACAAACTGATATGAATAGATATACCAGTAATAAATATTAATTAATAACCTACTTATACCAGGTACTCTATGTACTACTACTCCAGGGTGCCCAGTATGTGGCTAATAATAATATATATCTATTGAATATTATTCTACCTTCGGGAAGACTCTGCGCTTGCCAGAGTAATTAGCAGTAATTCTACCTGGTCCTAGCACTACTTGTAAAAAAATTATATAAAAAATGATGATGAAAAAAAAATAAAAAAAAAAGTCGTCTAATAAAAATAATATTAATAATACGAAATGTACGATCAGTGGATTGATATTGTAAAATACATATTACAGTTATTCTTATTGATTAATAATACATTACAACTAAGAAGAACAACACATAAATATTTATATATAGACTATTATATATAGAGAGAGACATATATATATACAATAAGTCTATTTTTATTTTATTAATCATTCCTTAATGATAATAATAGAATAAATAGAACGATGAAGTTACTTATCTTAATATTAATATTACTCGTGCAACTTGGAAATGGACAAGACAATCTTGTACCAAAATTTACAGATGTCGTACAACAAGTATTTGATGGAACTTTAGATGGTTTGATAATAAATGGCGATGTTAAAGCCACTAGTAAGACTGATTTGTCATTTGAAGCAAGATTTATCGTCAAACGGGATAATAGTCTTGGCATAGAAGTCGCTTTTAAAATAGAAGATGGGAAATGTGACTATCAAAATGTTAAAGTTACGTATGGTGCATCCATTTTGATGGGTGGGGACCTGAAAAAATCATTAGACTTAATTTGCAAGTTTTCATCGGCTAGTATTTGCGATGACACTTCGAAGATTGTTGTATCGGAGGATACAATGGTATATAATTTATTGTCTACTTCCAACGGCGCAGTATTGAGTGAAATTACTTTAAATACTGAAACTTTAGTAAATATATCGCAACCGGTAAAATCCGCTTTAAATTATTTAGGTGCAAAGGCAGAAATTAAAATTTTAAATCCAAATTTGATGGTTGCTGGGATGAACTTTTCAGTTGAATTCGATGCTTCTGCATTGAAACCTGGGTCTGGCATTTGTGCTACAGCAGCTGGTTCAACAATATGTTCAAATTATGAGATTGATGTAGAAAATTTCAATTTAGGAAAAGAAATGTTGCTATGGCTTCGTACAAATAACAATAATTATAAAAATGGGGAGGCGCTATCCTGGCTACAACCGGATGGAACGTTTGTTATAGGAACAAATAGTTTAAGTTGTTTACCAACTCCAGGTGCGTTTTCATTTAATGTGAAAGGTGATGATTTGGCAGATATATTGGGAAATACCAATAATCTTCGCGATGCGTTGGTAAAAGTAGCAAATGATTGTTTGCCATCAGGTTATTCTATATCGGATAATGCGTTTCAAAATATTTCAATTACTCAAAATCCAGATGGCACATATACGGTGAATGGGTTGGCATATAGTGGCGCTGCAAAAGATCCTGCTGGTGTATTAGCCGCTACGCGTAAATGCATTGAAGACAATGCAAATGATTTGGTTATCAATGGAAAGACGGTGAAAATCAGTGGATTTGAAGGGGATAAAAATTGTGCAGCTTCACGCGATCGAGGCAGTAGTAATGTCTGTAATACAAAAAGTCCACCCGCATCACAAATGAGAGATGGGGACCAAGTCGTAAAGAATAATGATGCTTTGGATAATAAGGGCAACGGAAATTTCAATATGGTTGAAGTTATTATTATAACAATGATATTAACGTTGCTTGTCGTTTTTATAGCATATGTTGGCTTTGTAAAATATAAAAATTATAAAAGACGTGTAAATGTAAGTTCCGAAAATGCACCAAATGCTAGAAGTAATGTCGACGGGGTGGATCATTTTGAAAGAAATTCAACATTTCAATTAAATTTTAATCCAGTGAATATCCGTATGAACAATACGAAAAATAGTAGTAGTAATAATGCAAAAATAGGAAATCATATGAAATTGGTTGATGAAGAAAATAATGGTAAAGTCTCAAGCAATAGTAATAGTACCAGTTCCAGCACTAGCTGGGAAGATGTAGCTATAGCAAAGCGAAATGCTGGGAAGTAATATTATGTATGATATGTACCATCGAATATGATTATATATGATATTACAAATATCATAAATATATAAATATATGCATAATATGATATGATATATATCATATCTTATGATATCATATGATACGATATGATATGAAATGCATACGCATAATGATATATTTTATCATGCGAAGCGCGTAATATATTATATCATGTTTTAGATGATGGTTAAAATCTAAGTTATAGTCATCGTTGTAATCATGTATGATACTAATATATATATATATATATATTATGCATAATTTATAAAAGTAAAAAATCAATGATATGTGTATATGTTAGTCGAGCTTGCTCGACGCTTCGCTTGAGTATATGTGTTTATAAAATTAAGACCCGGACCAAGCCAGGCTGGGCAAGCCTGGCAAGCTGGCAAGCTGGGCAAGCCTGGCCGGGCTGGCAAGCTGAGCATGAGCTTTTCTACCAGAAAATCGATAAATCATAAAATTAGTATACTGATAAGTACAATTTACATATGTATCACTATCAACATTCTTTCTTGATTATGACAAAAATTTATTTATTTTTGAAAAATTTGTAGCAAATTAAAATAATATTTTAAAAATACCCATAATATGACTATAATTTTAACATATGCATAGTATTACATTTAATGTATTTTTTGACATTTAAAATACCAAATTTAAAAATTTTGCTGCCGCAAGGCCGTTTAGGCCTTTCCTCTCCCCCTTGATTTTAGTAAATGACCCCCTCTCGGTCGGCCTTAAAAATTTAAAATAAGCACTCTGATATATGATATATACTGGTAATATCATAAATATTACTGCGTATTATCATGTACATATATATATCTGGACCTTCATATGATGCCCATTTCTGATCAAGAAAGGGTTGATAACTCATACATTATCATTTCATATATATATATATATGATATATGATATATGATATCAATATCAATATCATATCATACCGCGTTTTTCATAACTTGCTAGAAACGAAACCACTACCACTACCATTATCAATCATAGTTTTCCTATAATCAAGCGCCCAATCCAGATGATACTGACCATGGATTTCTGATGCTTTATCAATTGAAATTTCATAATCATACCCTAAGCCATTACCAATATTTAAAAAATTATGATAAAGCCACATTTGGTTCGAAAAATTTTGAGGTGCATCCCTCCATATTTTAGTTGATTCTTCCGTATCTTCTTTAAAACGATGACCAACGTCATCGATTGCAATACAAGCAGGTCTACCAATGCCAACCATATCGGCAAGATCAGTTTTGATTGTATCTTCTAACTGATAACCATGAACATAACCACCAGTGACGCACAATTTGACCTTTCCCGCTTTTTTTGTCAATCTAATTGCACGTACTCTATCTGCAAACCAAGTTGTTTTCAAACTTTCTGGCACAAACGTTCCTTCAGGCGCATTGTCACCAACTACTACGCCCCGCGAAGCTCTCATTGCACGGCCAAAGTCACCCGAAAATTCCACTAAATCAACTAAATTTTCTTGATCCAACCAACTTAATACTTCAGCACATTCTTTCCATTTGAAACCATTATCATCTAAATCGGAACAATGAATTTTTACACTTACAATAAAATTTGGCAATACAACATTTCGTATACCACGTAAAATACGCAACAAGAGTCTTGCTCGATTTTCCAAGCTACCACCGTACATATCTGTGCGTTTATTGGTGGTAGGACTGAGTAGAGAGCATACCAAATAGCCATGGGCTGCATGAACTTGCATTCCATCCCAACCACATTCATTTAACACTTTTGCCGTATGGACCCATTTTTTAACGAAAAGGTCAAAGTCATCAACTGTGCAAGCTCTGGCTTCCGCTGGCATTTCCAAACCACTTCGTTTTCTAGTGCTTCCTTTTGGAATTACACCAGCAGGCCCAGCGTTTGGACCAACTGTAAGGTCTACCGTATATTGATTGACTTTTAGTCCTGCGTTTGATACTTGTCCAATAAAAATACTTCCACCAGCTTTTGAAACCTTTGCCCATTTTCGTAACATTTCTCTTTGAAGACCATCATATGTATGTGGATATTCTAAATCAATTGCAACATTACCAGCACGCTCTAAATATCTCCGATCACATACAATATTTCCACTGATAATTAACCCAATACCAGCTTGGCCCCACTTTTCATAAAGTCGAATGTGACGATTTGTTACCCTATTCTCTGGTGATGCTAAACCTTCTGTGAGAGCTGACTTTAATAGGCGATTTGGACAGATGTGTGAACCAATTTTTATTGGTGTTTGCCATTGAAGAGATGCCATGTTTTGTTGTTGTTGTTGTTTTTTTATATTGCAATGACTCATTTTTATCTTCATGGTAGAATATATCTTTATTATATACATTAATATTATGCATACTAACCTGCCTTATATAGGTATAGTAGAGATAGAGTTTAAATGCATGCGGACCCAACTACAAAAGCGGACCGACGAAATCAAGCGGACCCAAATTGGATCAAAAAATGAATTTCAAAAAAGGATTTTGTGATTTTATTTTTTTTTAAATAAATAACTATGAAATATCACTTTACAAAATATAATCGGATATTTTTATGATAAAAATAATAATAATCGGCATATATGGAGTCATATTTTGCCAAATTTTCCCATCCGGACCCTAATCTCTATAACCCTATTCTACAACTCTAACATTATGCTATTCCTATGCTATATATATTGCCGATTTTTTTTACAGGGATAAGAATAATATCCGATAATTAATAATTATAGTTTATATCCAGAAAGTGATTCTATGATTATTTTTAGATGATAAAAATTCCTGAAGGTTATCAAATTAGGCAAAATCCATCGGCTAGCTATTATTCAACAGTAGGCGGCACGTAGCTGCTGATTAACTAACGACAGAGATTGTATTCTTACGTGGTATTCTAGCGCCTTCCAGCTTTCCTATATATATGTTTACATTTCGAAGAAAAACGAAGAAGGTTTTTTGGATAATAATTCTTTTTTGATGAAAAAAGTAGGGGATTGTGTGTGAGGTGCTGTGAATATTAATATAATTTTTTTTTAATATTACAACTAAATATCATGCAATTTTACACATATTACGACAAAAATATACATTATATAATATATACATAAACATAAATATATAAATGCAAGTAAAATAAATGACAAGAAAGAATACATTTTGTAAATTATAAGTATATTATTTTGTTCAAAGATATATATACATATATATTATACATCATCATGAAATCGATTAGTAAAAGAAAAAGAAATATGCATGTATCATTATTTTTTTTGATCCTCATTGTATGTGCAGAAATTAATAATGTTCATGCTATTTTACAACAGCATAGGCAGAAATTATCAGATAAAACATCTGGTATAGTAATGACTTCGTCTAAAGAGGAAGAAAAGACAATGGATGTTGTGCCTACAATCGTAAAAACAAAAGTTACAAATAGTAAACCAAGAAATTCACTTACTGGTGCGAGTGGCGCTAGTTCTAGTAAGAAAATAGCTATTTCACCAACCGGAGGTGCCACTGCTGGAGCTTTTACTGGCAGTGCCACTGGAAGTAATAGTCAAAATTCAGACCTGAATCAAAAGAAGGCAGGAATGAATATTGATTCCTCAGATTATGATAATGAGCCAAAGAATAAAGTTTCTAAGATAATGAAAGTAAAAAAAAGTAGCAATGGTGCGAAACAGATGAATAGTACTACTAGTATGACTAATACGACATTGTTTTAGAATATTATATATATGTCATATTTAATATCATATATAAAAAAAAAGATTGAGTGTGAGAGAAAGAAGAATATTTAAATGTCATATTTAAGGCTGTAATACATTATACTGATTTTATTTTGCGTATTCGATATGTGTATTTTAACTTGGTGATGTTCCTTTCGCTCCCCTAGCGTCTAGCGTATCCCCCAACATACTCGGTGTAGTCTTATTGTCTTATAATTACCTATATAATTGT
The DNA here is from genome assembly GCA_900128395.1 of Stramenopiles sp. TOSAG23-2. Classification (NCBI taxonomy): domain Eukaryota; species Stramenopiles sp. TOSAG23-2. Next base: position 13,050 of record LT649800.1, read on the forward strand.
GAAGTGCAGAGAAATGAGAAATAGCTCTAGAGTCTAGAGTAGTACTATGAAAAAATACCAACAATATTTAACGTAGAACGTAGTACCTAGTACTGTATTATAGTGTGTTGTTCCGACTACACAGTCCATATTATTTAATATTTATTATATATCTGGTATTCTGATATATGCTAAAATGTCCTGATTTTGGACATTTTACGTCCACCAGTTACGAAAAAAGAGCATAAACCTATAAATACGTTAGATACGACATAATTTATTACATATATCTTCAATAACTATATCTAAACTAAACATTCAGACCAATTTTTATACATATAAATGTATTTTTACATGTTTATCGAACAATGTCTATGTGTATCTCCATGTTCTAATTCTGGACTTGAGAATTTTCATATA
>LT649801.1:0-13439 GCA_900128395.1 Stramenopiles sp. TOSAG23-2
TGTGCATGTCAACACGGACGTATGGATGATGTAGAATTATTTATGAATCTCCATCCTTTTCATCAGTATATTACTAATCGTGATGTGAATGGCTACAGAGATGATATGACATTGAAAGATTACGTGAATCAAGAAGGTAAAGATAGTAATGGTTATGAATGGACACCTTTAATGAAAGCTGCAAGAGACGAACATTTCCAAGTAGTTGAATATTTAATTGAACAAGGTGAAGCTGATCCTAATATTGCAAATAGTGGTGGAAAGAATGTATTACATTATGTAGCAGGTTGGATCAGAACGAATACTGGTTTGATTCAGCTCTTGTTAAATAATATGTCTCTTGATAGTATTAACCAGGAGGACTACGATGGAGTAACTCCTTTAGACTGGTGTTATGCTTATAATACAAGTCCAATTTGCCAAGAAATCATTGCACTTTTACGTTCAAATGGTGGAATTGCAAACTATTATGATGAAAATGGTAATTATATTGGTAATGATATAAGTTCAGAAGATGAAGAAGAAGCAGAAGAAGAAGAGGAAGAAGAAGAGGAAGAAGAAGAAAAGGAAGAAAAGGAAGAAGAAGAGGATCAAACAGAAGAAGAAGAAGAAGAGGATCAAACAGAATCAGAAGAGGAAGAGGATCAAACTGAAGAAGAAGAAGAAGACGAGACGAGGAAGAAACAGAAAAAGCAGATATGCTACCTATAGGAGAGAGAAGAGAGAAGTAATTAAAACACTGTCCCCCCGGAAAAATATATAAAAAAATATTTTGAGAAAAATAATAAAATATTTTATTAATATAACAAGAAAAAATATTTAACAAAAAGCATGAACAAAAAAATAGGTGGGTGGTAAAACGCACGTGCACACAACCCTCTGTACCACTTTTTTTTTACTCTCTTGAATTTACTCTATTCTTTTTTTGTCCCCCCCCACTCGCATCAACCAACCTGATCTCTCACTTCTCATCCCAATGACTTGGTCTATAATATTTAGTTGTTCCTGGATGAAATTTAACTGGACGTACCGTCCCACGTGGTGAAATTGCAAATGTTTGTTGATGTACTGGCGATTTTGATAATTTCAGAAGCCTATTTTTCTTTTTTTGTTCCATACGGCTATGTAAATCAGCTCCGAATAAAGCTGCTTTTTGATATCTAGCTCTTTGTTTAATTTTAGTCTGTATACGACCTTGTTCATAATTATCAACAACCACATCCCGTTCCCTACAACGTGCTGTTAAGCTATCAACGTATTCTTTAATGTTATCGAGCCTTCTATTTCGTTGTTGAATTTTACGGTGCGTTTCTTCTATTCCAGGAGGTTTAGTGCCTAATGCGTTATTCCAATCCATGACCATATTCATTGTTTCCATTTGTTCTGTAGCATCTGCATAATGATCCGATGATTGAGTTGGGATAATTAAACCGGGGCCAAAAGGTTTCGGTTTAATCGGGGCGGGAACTGGCATTCTTTGTATTGGCGATTGCAAATCAAAAATATCATTAAGTATGTCCTTTGGTTTTTCAGGATCAAGTATGGCGGATTGTGCTTTCGATGTTTTTGCCTCTGTCATTAAAATAGAATCTGCTAGGTGCTTGGCACGTCCAAGTTGACTTGGCATGCACATGGATACAGATTGCATTGGTTGCATTTTTTGCAATGCGTTTACCAGATCTACTGGTTGTATAAAACCATCTTCGTTCAAATCACACATCTTAACTAGCCTTTCTATTTCTGACGTTGTTAGAGGTAAATCGAGTTCATGAAAATATTGCAACAAATGCCCAGTAGTTATCCAACCACTTAAATCTGGATCTAGTTGATGAAACAATTCAACAATCTCTTTTCTTTTTTGTGGTATTTTGCTTGAAACTTCTTCATTTAGCCCCAATTGTGCTAAAAATCTTTGATTCCTTGGTGCAGTTAATAATAAATATTGATTTTTTTCTTTTGTTGCACCAAATGGAATACCGGTACTATTTCGACTATCTAATATACCTATTTCTTCTAAAACATTTTTTACAGTATCTTTCCTACGACTGGCCAGTAGAGCATTTTTATTATCTTTTGTTGCAACCCAATCTCCATTTCCACCTTTCGTAGGCGTTGAATAATCTGGTGGTGTTTGTGTAGTATTATACATAACTTCTTCATTAGTAATTGAAGTACCCCCTGGAGTAGTCCGTCGTCGTCTCTGGATTGGTGAGGACATCAATTGATTAGGTTTTTCATTTGTCGGTCTATTAGGTTGACGCGGTGTTACGTTTCCACCATCATTGCTGTTATACATAGCAATTTAATATCCAAAATTAATTGCTGGTTCTGTATATTTTTTTACAATTCCTATCTATTGATGAACAATCATCTACTTGTTAGATACAACTGAAGTTACTACTTGTATATCTAATATGTATTTGCATATTATTATTATTATTTTATTGTGATGATCTTATAATATGATCTCTTGCCATGCACTCTGGCACTCTTGCACTCTTCTCGGTTTTCACATATTTTATTATGTAATAATGCTGTGACAGTCTAAGCAACAAAATGCTTTTAAGTTGGACAGGTGATAATAATAGTAATCCCCTGTAAAAGAGAATTTGGGAGTTACTGCGTTTTCTTTCCAGTCTTATACTGGCTTACTGGTTTACCACTCCAGGTTTCCAGCTTTCCACAGCTTTATCATTTTCTTTTCCGTTTATGTACAATGTACATAGGGTAAAAGCAGAAGACTTTAACCTTTTAACCTGTACTTACAAGTATCAAACGAGAGGTACATTGTAAAAGTGTCTTATTATTATTGCCCCCACCTAATTTTCGTACCAGCTGCAAGTAAGATATGTATTATCAAGTTGGGGTTTTCTGTAGTTGCGTTTCTTTTTTTTTTTGAGTTGTTAGATGCTTTTTTTGTAAGTACCAAAATTATTAGTCTTTTTTCCAGTGTACCAGTGTCCAGTGTACCAGTTTATTTGTTGTTAACATAATACAAAACGGTTGAAAATACTAAAAGATTAAATTAACATGGCAATAGCGTTATCTGGAACTATCTCCGAAGATGATAAGAAAAAAAAAAACAACAAATAAATGAATATTGCAACTATATTATAACTAATCATAATAGAAGAAGATTATTACAATAATTGCAACACAAATACAAGTATTCTTTATAACTTTTAAAATAACTTATACAAAAATACAAGCAATATTGTAAACTACTCGTATATAATACTACATTTTAACAACAATTAAAGCTACATATAAAAAAAATATTACAACATGGGTGCCGGTGAATCACACGATCTAGTTGCTTCTGCAATACAGCCATATACCAATTGGGAACGGGGACAATGTGACGACTTGATAAAAAAATATAAAGGTGATCCAGATATGACTTTCGGTATTGATGAAAAAGCATGCACACGGTTATTAGGAGGTGATAACGATCAAGCAAACGCGTTGATTAAACTGTTTGGAGGGGGTGAACCGCATATAAACGCTTTAGAGCTACTATGTGCAATTGCTGTCTTTTCCAAAGGTGATAAAGAGAGTATAATTAAATCACTTTTCTCAGCCTTTGACTTTAACGACAAAAACAATATTTCTTCCGCTGAACTTATCATTATGTTTATTTCGACTTTGAGAGCTATGATATGTGCAATTAAAGACAAAGCCGCTGGCGATGATGGTCCTAGAGATGAAGACATTGAAAAATTAGTAGATGCAAAGTTCAAGGAAGATGAAGAAATTCCATTATCAGCCTTTGCATCCTTTTTAGAAAAAGAATTTTTCAACAAGAAAGGGAAAGGGTTAGGTGATGTAATGAACTTATCGTATGCTCTTTGTCAACAGTTTGGACTTGACACGCCACTTCCTACTGCGCCAGCTGAGGAGACAAAAGAAGAAATAACAGAAAAGGGACCTACAGAAGAAGCTCCAAAAGAGGAAGCTCCAAAAGAGGAAGCACCTACGGAAGAAGCACCAAAAGAGGAAGCTCCAAAAGAGGAAGCACCTACGGAAGAAGCGCCAAAAGAAGGTGAAGTACCTACGGAAGAAGCACCAAAAGAAGGTGAAGCACCTACGGAAGAAGCTCCAAAAGAAGGTGAAGCAACTACGGAAGAAGCTCCAAAAGAAGGTGAAGCACCTACGGAAGAAGCTCCAAAAGAAGGTGAAGCAACTACGGAAGAAGCTCCAAAAGAAGGTGAAGCACCTACGGAAGAAGCTCCAAAAGAAGGTGAAGCACCTACGGAGGAAGCTCCAAAAGAAGGTGAAGCACCTACGGAGGAAGCACCAAAAGAGGGCGAAGCAACCACAGAAGAGGCACCTAAAGAGGAAGAAGCACCAAAAGAAGGTGAAGCAACTACAGAAGAAGCACCTAAAGAGGAAGAAGCACCAAAAGAAGAGGCCCCAAAAACTGAATAAGTGTATAAACCTGTACCAACAAAGAATGACAATAATATTAAAAAATGTATAGTTGAAAAATAGAAAGTTACATATTATCCCCTGTGTAATAATATATGTATTAATGTCATATAATATGAAAAACACAACATATGCATCCCATATATATTTAATGCATATTCGTAGCGGAAAGGCAATTTTTGTATTACTCTTTAGAAAAGTACGAGTACGAGAAAGTCTTTCTCGGTTATTAACAAAAGATTCCTCTCGAGATGTATGATATGTAATACGTATAAAGTAAAGCGTATTTAGGTGTATTAATATGATTCCGTATGTATTTTTTAAAAAAATCTTATATTTCTTATTTCTTACTCTGTGTACACTCGTATGATATATATTCTATATATCATGGAACACTCTGTGGATTTCAATGAACTCTATCGCTATGTTACCGATTCATTGTCCATCTTTCAGTTTCGTGAGATATCTAGATATTTTGAAAATTCTCTATTTATGACCCATATGCATATATATATATAATATATACATCTTCTCCGTTATTTTAAAACAAATTTTCAATATTGGCTCCGCTGCTTACGTGAAGATCTCCTCCTTCCTACACTACCACTACTACTGCCAAGAGCAAACATATTCGTACTATTGCTATTTTTTCTAGACGAAAACCTGGTTCGCGAGGAACTACCTCCATCGTTGTTTTCGATGTCACCATTTTTAATAACATAATCAACATTTTCTACAAGTTGGTAGTTAGAAATAGAATCGTACACCCATTGCATTTTTAACACAGTTAGCTTTTTTCCTTGAACGAGTTCTAATGCCAGTTCTGGAATAAATTCTTTATTACCTCTAACTAGTAAAAAGCAATTTTTCTCACCATTGGACTTATCTGATAAGCGATCCATTGGAAAAACTCTGCCATCACCTAATCGCAATAATAATTCAAGTTCATGCTGTTTGACTGGTTCATTTTTTGTACCACCGCAAATAAAAAATGTAAGATCATGAAACAGAGAGCCATTTGAACCAGAACTGTTCCGTGCTAATCGACCTCTTTTTGGACCACCAGCTATATGTATTGCGGCGTTTTTATCGCCTTGGATTTCAAATGGTTCTTCATCAACCCATTCTTCATTCTTTTCACAGTTGAGAAGCCATTCATCATTAACAATCCATGCACCCATTAATATACCATGATACAATTTGCTTAAATTGGTTTTCCTATTTTTTACATACATAAGTAACTTGTCATTTTCATCGCCTCCATCGCTTCTTACGATTACGTGTGTTGCGGGATATTTGTCACATTGATTTAATGTTGTGTTGATACGACCACCGAATGATTTACATAACGTCCGAGCAACTTTAACTAGATCTTTTGTTCCACTTCCGACAAACATTAGTACAAAATTATTATTTGTTTTACTGTTACTTGACATTACAGCAGATGATGAACTACTGTTCGGTGCTTTCTTGTTGGATACTGTACTCGCACTAGTAACAACAGATGTTGCAGTACTAATTTTAGTTTTACTAACATTTTTCTTCTTCTTTTTAGCATTGATTTTCTTATTTTTTGCTTTACCTATTTTCAAAATCGAGCTGGTTCTATTCAAAGGGCTTTTCTTGTTTTTCTTGCTACTTTTTTTACCGTCGCTGTTTCTGCTGCTGCTGTTACTACTACTATTATTCGATGAAACAGGTGTGCTACCATTTACGTAATTTTCATTTTCACCATCTACATCATCAGGTAAATTAAATTTCACAGAGCGCCTAGGACGTTTTTTGCCTTTTTTCTTCGCTGAGAGAGATGACTTCTTCTTCTTCTTTTCATCACGATTAGTAATAGTCGTATTATCAATATCATCTTTAGTATTATCATTATTATTATTGGTTTTCTCGTCATCTTTCTCGTCCGATAAAATATTTGCGGGAGATTTTTTCTTTTTCTTACTACTATTACTACTACTGTTTTTGTTCGTCTTGCTGCCATTGCTAGCTTTTGATGTTGCTTTTTCAGTGCGTTTTCTTTTCTTCTTTTTACTACTACTTCTCTTTTGGTCGACTCTAAAGAATCTAGGAGAGGTTTGAATCAGTGGTTCGTACGTTGAACGTTGCCTCCTTGCTCGTTTCGGTCTACCAGCGCTATGAATATCATTAATTTTTTCCACTATTCTACGGCGCGTAACTTTTTGTGTTCTTTTACTCAATATCAATCTAATCGTATAAAGTTCGTCGTTTTCAATATCCATTACAATGCCTTGGCCACCATCAAGTGTATTTCCTGGGGACCAGTCTGCTTTAATATTTACACAATCGCCGACATGCAAGGGTCCATCGAATTCTTCAATAACCTTTGTGTCGTTTTCATTATTATCTTTGTTATTATTTTCGATTGGAGTATTTTCATCATCATTCGTCGTCGTCGCTGTTGTAGTGGTGGTGGTAGTGGTTGTCGTCGTCGTCGTCGTTACTATTGATGTAGCATCTTCCTCTACATCAACTACACCCAACTGTTCAACAATTTGTGTTATTTGTTTATTACTATCATTAACTTCTTCCGTAACGTTGTTGTTGTTGGTATCGTCATTATTGATTACATTCTCCTGGTTACTATTATTGTTTTTACTAACAATATTACCATTGATTATATTATCTACTTCATCTTCTTCGTCTTGATTAAATAATTGCGATGAATCTTGAGAAAGCATAGGTGAATTTGCAGTTTTATTTAGACGTTCTAAAATATCATCAACTTCATCCTCATTATTGTTTTCATCATTTTCATCCATTTTTTCATTTTCATCATCTAAATATTCATCAAGACCACCACGAAATGCAGCTACTAATTGCGAAGCAGTTTCTGGTTGCGTCAGCATCGATGGTGAATAACTTCCTTCTCCTGTATTATTTCCGTTAGTGTTGCTATTATGATGAAGTTTTTGAAAATTACGAACGATTCGCTGCATGCATTCGTAATCGCTTACGTTCCGCTTCGTGGCCGGGGCGCGGCATTCGGGGCATTTTGGCTGATAACCAATACATGTAACAATGCATTGACGACAAAATGCATGTCCGCATGGTAGTCTAGCTGCATTTTTATATAAAGAACGACATATTGGACATAATAATTGATCACCAATTCTGGATAGTGACATTGCAAATTGTTCAATTGCTTCATCTAATCCAATATCTTCATTGTCTGCGTTATTATTCGTTATAGTTTCTTCCACATCGTCTTCTTCTTCCACTCCATTTTTTGTAATATTATCGATTAAAGTATCACTATTATCATCATCATCATCATCATCACTTAATTTTCTTTCTGGTTCCTCCTCCGCTTGTTCTTCTACTATTATTTCTTCCATATCATTTTTCAAATTTGTAGTTGTATTTGCGTTATTTGGTGTATTATTTCTTGGGCTTCTGCGGTTGCGTACACGAATACGTGGCATCTTTTTTTATCGATGTATATCTTATATATATATCCAATGTGATAAAATTCAAACAAATAAAATATATTGTTTTCTATTATTGATTCTACTTCTATATATATTTTGAATATTATTTTCATTCATTATTTATTATTTATTTATTTCTATGGCACTTTGCATCGGTGCGCTGCTGATGTGCTGATGATGATTTTTTTTTTCAATCGATCAATTTTGAGGCACCATGGCACTAGCTCAACAGTTGAGTATAATATTTCGTATACTTATATTAATTATGCTATCAACTATTCCAAGCGCATGCCGATGGCATTTCCCGCCTTTCCAGCCTTTCCCTCTGCGACAACAAAATTAAAAAACACAAAACAAGAACAATATAGGATTCAAATAGCATTGCGAGTGTGATAATCATCCATCCTCTGCATAGCATCTTTCTCAATCAAAAAAAAACTAAAACTAAAAGAAGTATCAATATCAAATACTGTGAAACAGAGAAGGAAATAGAGTGAACAATACGTAAAGCATAGTATATAGATATATTTAAACGGAAGAAGAAAAGACGGGGAAAAAAGGAACAAGTATACCCTCCAGTGTACCGCGAAAAACAATAATAATAAAAACAGTAAACACGAGAAGAAGAAGAAAAATAATAATAATGTCGTCTGAAAGTGAATTTGAGTCCTCTAGTGAAGAAAGCAGCAGTAGTGAAGAAGAATTAGGTTCTGATTATGACCCGGCAGACTTTGAATCATCAGAGGAAGAAGACGATTCTGATGATGAAGATTTCGAAGTACCGACAAAAGGGAAACGTAAAGCACCAGCGAAAAGTAAAGCTGCGCCTGCAAAAAAGAAAGCAAAAACTGCACCAAAAAAAGCACCACCTGCGAAAAAAAAGACACCAGTAAAAAAGAAAAAAGCATCAACGAAAACGACAACAACAACATCAAGTGATGGTGGGTCAGCATCGAAAGAAAATAAATCTGTTGCAAAAAATGCTACGTCTAGAAAAGAACCGGTTAAAAAGCAGCCACCTGCAAAGAAGAAAGCCTCTGCAAAGACAAAAGCGCCTGCGAAGAAAAAAGCACCCGCAAAGAAAAAGCTTACAGCAAAACAATGTGAACCAGAAATTATCGAATATTTAAACAATACAAATCGTCCGTATTCAGATAAAGAAATATACGACAACATGCACAAACCAATGCCATATGCAAAATTCAGAGTCTTACTTGATAAAATCCATCAAGAAGGAAAAATTGGGCATCGCACAAATGGTAAATTTAAATTGTACTGGCCACAACAAAATCAATTTGAAACTTTGTCAAAAGAAGCAATGGATGCATTGGATGTTGAAATTGTTGAAAAACGCGAGCTTGAACGTGAATTAAACAAAGGATTGAAAACTGCAAATTTTACGATCAGCAATTTACGCAATCAACAAACATTAGATGAATTAAAAACAAATTTAAAAAAGGTTAAAGAAGAACATGAGATGAAAGCGAAAAAATTGAATGAAATTAAAAGCAACAGTGCTGAAATTGACCCAGAAGAACGTGAAAAATTGACAAAGGAAGTCAAAAGATTGAAAAAAATGTGGCGTGAACGAAAAAATAATTGTTTAGATGTCTTTGATCAAATTATTGATAGTTCATCAAAAAAAGAGAAACAAGTCTACGAAGAATATGGTCTTGAAACTGCAGAAGAAGCAAATCAACCTACGTTGAAAGAATTTGGAATCACAATAAAGGAACTCATTTAAATTTCGATTTAATATTATATAATATATTGATATATTGATATTGAAATTGCTCACTAAAATGAGAAATATGTATGATATATATCCATATACGTCGTATATATATATATAATTGATATGATATATGATATGATATATGCATATATATATATATACGTCATATATATATATATAATAATATGATACAGTAAGAGTGGAGATCATGTTATCAAAAACAAAGAAAATTACGAGAGAAGTTAAGCTTCCCTCTCGCCCGGTTCTTTTTTATAAAAAAAAATGAAATTAATATGTTATACACCGATAATATATATTAATATATATCATATATATATATCATATATTATAACAAATGTGATTTACAACTTTATGAAGGAGTAGCTCTTTCGTCTAACTCTAAATCACAGACAGAGGAACAATCTTTTGAATACTAAATAATTTTTACTAAACTTTATAAATCATTTTTGATTTGAGATGTTAATGAACGGGAGTAAAAGAAATTTAATACAAAAACATTTAGATTGATTAAACAATGTGATTTACAACTTTATGAAGGAGTCGCTCTTTCATCTAACTCTGAATCACAGACTGAGGAACAATCTTTTGAATATAAAAATCATTTTTGATTTGAGATGTTAATGAACGGGAGTAAAAGAAATTTTATATAATATATGAATAAGAGAACATTTTATATATATCATAATATGATATTTTTTGTACATAAACTTCTAAAAACACGAACACATCTCACCATCTCACTCTCCCCTCTCTCTCTCTCAACCTTCTTCACTCAAGTTTATCAATCAAACAAAAAGTCAGCAGAAAAACCTGGGACAGTACGTACATTTTCATCGGATATTGCTGGAATATTATTATCATCTTTCTTCTTTTTAGTTGTAATACTACTTTTCTCTGAAAAAGATTTTATAATTTCACGATTACTGCCACTACTGCTTGTTGGACGACTGTTTGGTTGACTATTACTGCCTTGACTTCCGTTTGATTTAACAGAGCGCGATGATGATGGACGATAACTGGACATAAACGGTGCCATAGTAAACCCAGTCGAAGCTTCCGGCATAGTTTGTCTCATTGCCATTTCCCACCTAGACAAACCTAATGAGTTCCATAAATCCTTTTGACTTGCTTTCCCATGCCAGCGACCATTTACTTGAGCAGCTCTGCATAAACTAGTCGAATCCAGAAACGATAAGACATTCAATAACAATCGACCAACTAAACACTTTGCAGGACCACCCGATGTTGGTTTAATTGTCTTCACATCATCAAATGCAACTTCCGTTCTTTTATTTAAACAATCATCCCGTGCAAGGTCTTTAAATTTACTTTTTATTTGATTATCTGCACCACGTTCTAATAATAATCGGACTACGGTTGGAAAACCACGTCGTGCAGCATAAAACAATGCTGTCTCACCAAAATTATTTCTGAAATCTACATTTGCACCTTTATCAAGTAACATTTCTACAATATTATGATATCCTTTATACGATGCTAACATTAATGCAGTTTCACCATCCTCCGTTTTAACATCAATACTAGCACCAAAAAATAAAAGTCGTTCAGCAATATTAATATGTCCACGTGTCACTGCATAATGTAAAGGTCGATAGCCATTTAAACCTGTACATGCATCTGGGTGGAAACCTTTTACCAATATGCTCATCACCCCTGCAATATTGCCTGTCTCTGCTGCTGATAGAATATCGTTTTCACTGGCTAAGTTTTTCCCTGCTTTTGTTAAAATGTTTAACAATGGGTCTGTCCTAGCTGTCTCCAATAACAGTTCTGAAGTATTATTATCATTATTATTTGAAAGTTTCAATTTATTCAAAAATTTAGTATTTAAATTGTCATTTTTTGCTTTTCTTGGCTTTATTGACAGTATGCTCCCAACTTCTACTTTTGATTCAGAATTTAAAGTTTTTTCCATAGTATTGCCATTCTTATTAAGCTTGGAATCTTCCTGACTATTATTATTATTATTATTATTTTCTTGACATTTTGAACCAGCAGTTGTTTTTTTAACATTTCCATAGGATAATAATGTTTTCCTTGCCATATGCTTTGGCGGTGGTTTGTGAGGTGGCGATACAAGAAAGGCCTTCTTCATCGTATACCCTTGTAGATCTATAATTTTGTTTACTATTCTCCAATTTTTATGAAACGAAATGATTATTACTATGTTTAAGACTTTGATATATACATCTAAATATATATTGTCATTCAAAAATAATTGTATTTATTTATTTTTTGTTTTTTTTTGTTGTTGTTTGTTGTGGTGGTTTTTTTGATAACGGTTTGCTGGTTTGCCACTTGGCACTTTGACTTGGCACTCATACTCTGGTACACCTTAAATTCTTAAGAAAAAAGAAACTTTGGTAAATCCATCTCTCTGGTAAATCAGTAGTAAATAGAAAATTTTGATACTGTTATGTTAATGTTATATTAGTCTATAGATTTAAGTTGCTATTAATACTTTTTTTACAGGTATAATACTATTAATACAAATGCTTACTACAATATGCATATGTTATTAATACATCACACAACTGAATAAGAACCGATATATATATAGTATATTCTTAAACATTTAATAGACATACGAATTCCTACTTTTTAATGTTAATTAACACCCAAACTTTATAAAACATGTGGTTTAGCTGCGATGAAATTAAACAGCGGCCTAAGCGCCGCGTAATATTACAACCGGAAACGAGTGTAAGTCAAATTTTTAAAAGCAATAATACTAGTCCAAAACACAGATCGTCTGTTAGAGTTAATGTTCATAAATACGAGAAAAAAATACACGATGATATACGGCATGAAGCTTTTGCTGTACTATCAGATACAAAGAAGGGTGACCCTATACTTCGACACCCTATAAGAGGTACCTTGGCTAGGAAAAAAATATTAAAAACATCAACATTAACATATGATGATGATACAGCTGCTGGTTGCCGTCCATCTAATTTATTACGAGGAGAAGGTGATTCTGTTACGGCATGGAGGCCATCACTTATTAAAAATGTTGGCCATACGAATGATAATATCACCGTTGCTGGAAAAGCCTCAAAGGATGTTGTATATCAACATGCAGCAAGGGATAGCCCTCATTACTCAGGAATAAAAACTAATAATTTTTCAGCAATATCAAGAGCTGATGAAAGAAATATTGTTGTTGACGATATATATGAAAACGAATACAAACAAAAGAAGAAATTTACTAGACGAGATAGTTTATCCTCAAATTTATTAGTATCAGATGAAACACATTTGAAACAAAATTTATCTACACCACGAAAAAGTAGTAAAAAAATAGATTTGCAATTGTCATTTGAAAACTCTGTTTCTCCCAAGCATACATCTTACAGAGTTATACATACAAACATCGATGTTTAATTTTGTCATGTCCCCGTTTAAAGTGCATATAATGTTCATACATACACGGCTTCGTACGATATTTATAAAAAAAAGTTTCTGGTAAAGTTCACTGGCTTTTTCTAGAGAGATCCTTTTTTGGTGTAGTCCAGTAGTGCTAGAGATAAGATTAACGAAATGTAAATTTACGAATATATTCGTACGAACATTCGAACGTATTTTGTTACGAATATTACTTTTTTATTTAAAAAAATATAATGTTTATAAAAAATCTAAAGAAGTGTTATTATCTCATACGAATATTATACGAAGTTCGTATTTATAAATTCATTTAATTTACGCATAATTAATTGTTTTATAATTTACTCATGATAATTCCTACTCTTCAAAAGAATACAATAACACTGAAATAA